>CAUYLG010013600.1:0-21412 GCA_963573385.1 Cacajao melanocephalus
CCCCGGGGGGGGGCGGTGGCAGCGCGCGCCGCCCCGCCCCTTCCACCCCCCCTGGGCCACCCCGCCGCAACCCGTCTCAAAAAAACCCCACCCCGGGGGGGGGGACAAAACTGGTGCTTACATTACAAACTGCTACACTGATAGCAGATTATACTTGATTTGTAAATCTTTGTGAATGTGGAGCTGGTTCTAAATAATCTTATGTGCCCTGTTTATCCTCTAGAGTTTGTTAATACAGAATACAGAAAAACCTTGTGAACGGAGTAACCCAACTTTGTAGCTGCTGAAGGTATATTATCAATGTGAAAGCCTCTCAACTGTGAATAATGAAGAAGGAAATTAGACCCCAATCAGACACCTGAGTGCCTTTCTGAGCTTGACTAAATAAACAGAAGAATTGCCAGGCACGGTGGCGCATCTGCAGTCCCAGCTACTTGGGAGACTGAGGTGGGAGGACCACTTGAGCCTAGTTCTGGGCTGTAGTGCCCTATGCCGATCAGGTGTCCGCACTAAGTTTGGCATCAATATGGTAACCTCGTGGGAGCGGGGAACCACCAGGTTGCCTAAGTGGTGGTGAACCGGCCCAGGTCGGAAACGGAGCACGTCAAAACTCTCGTGCTGATCAGTAGTGGGATCACACCTGTGAATAGCCACTGCACTCCAGCCTGGGCAACATAGCCAGACCTCCTATCTTTAAAAAAAAAAAAAAAAGAATTGGGGGTATACATAATTACGGTCTTTAACTTCTCTGAAGAGCAAGGAATTGGCTAGATGATGAGAGGTTTATGGTTAAATTTTACAGGATAGCAACAGATTGGGGGCATTTTTTAACAGTATTATTTGGGTTATTCTATTACTTGATGCGTAATACATTTGTCTTGTCTAGTGAGCTTGGAAAGACACTGATGCTGATGATAATTTCAAACAGCAAGTAGAATACAGAATGGTGTTTTGGATTTTGTTTGTTTGTTTGCTTGAAACAGGGTCTCACTCTGTCACCAAGGCTGGAGTGCCATAGCGCGATCTCGGCTCACGGCAACCTCCCCCTCCTGAGTTCCAGCGATTCTCGTGCCTCAGCCTCCCCAGTCGCTGGGATTACAGGCATGCACCACCAAGTCTGGCTATTTTTTTTTTTTTTTTTTTTTTGTATTTTTAGTAGAGACGGAGTTTCGCCATGTTGGCCAGGTGGTCTAGAACTCCTGGCCTCAAGTGATCTGCCCACCTCGGCCTCCCCAAGTGCTGGGATTACAGGCGCGAGGCACCACGCAGGGCTCAGAAAGACTTATATTGTGTCCTTGTAACACATTTAATTAGCAGCCTGCCCTGCTCCCTTGCAAAGGCTTCTGGGAGCACCAACGAGGCAGTCATTGGGATTGATTTGCCCATCTAGTTGGTCCATAATAGTTACACAGAAAGGACAGATCCTCAGGTGAAACAAGCCCACAAAGGTGCAGTAAGGGCTTTTCTGGTTTTCTAATTTCTCCCAGACCCCATAGGAAACAAAAACCAAAATATACACCAAAGTTAGGAACACTGGCCTCTAAGCAACAATCCAGGCTCCTAATGCTCCTCATTCCACTAACAAAGGAGAAATACCAAAGGTTAAGCTCAAGAATAATTACTCATCCTAAGAGCTAGGAGCCTGATCCCTACCTTGGGCAGCCTTTCCTGAGGGGTCTCCCCTTTCTCGCTCCCTCCTCCCCACACCAGGTTTCTTGGTGAGAGCAACCCTGCTGCTCCTATTACTGATACAGCACTCGGTGAAAATTCCCCTTTTAGTGAGAGCCTCCGAAGCCACTACTTTGGGGAGATGATAGGAGAGGATGGATTTGGACTAAAAAGGTAGTGGTAACATATCTCCTTTTTTACTGGACTGCCCCAGTAAACTGAGTTGTACAAACAGAAAAAACTCGAAACCCATCTTTGAACTTTTTTCACGGAGAAGAGTCATGGAAACTGGAAACAGGAAGTGGAAATTCACATCTATCGCAGCCTCCTAGGTGGCAAACGTTTGGCCTTAACACCTCTTCAATAACCCTGTTAAGTAGACACGGTCATTATCCCCACTTACAGAGGAGAAAACTGCGGGTCCGAAAGGTTAAATATCTCGTCCAGGGAATAGGGCCGGTAAAGTGCAGGGTTCCGATGAAATCCTCCAGTCTCCCGAGAAGCAAGAGCAAACTGGACGTGGGCCGCTGAGCCCCGCACAGCCCAGACCCCAGACCCCGCAGGGCTGTGGCGGGCAGGCGAGAGAACTGACCTGAGGGGCGGAGGGCACGGCGGGGCAGCGCCCGACAAAAGGACAGAGGCGCCGGACAGAAGGACAGAGGCCCGCTGTCCTGAGAGAAGCAGCTGGTACAGAGTTCCTAGGAATCTTCTCAATCGCCTGGTTCTGGCCGCTTCCGCCCGCCAAGGGAATCAAACCTCCTGGGCCGGAAGGGGCGGGGCGCGCGCGGGAAGCGGGCGCGCACGGCAGGCGGGGGCGCGCACAGTGAGGGCTGGGCGAGCCCACCCGGGGTGGGGGTTGCCGTCGCTGTAGAGCCCTGAAAGGGATGGCCAGGAGGTCCACCGGGCTGCGAGGTGACCTTGTTTGAGGGCTTGGTCTTGCCCTGGAGGGGACGTGATGATTTTCCAGGTGCCGTGGATACGCCAAGTCTCCACATAACCCAACTTTCTTTTTTATATTTTTATTTTTAAAGAGGCCAGGTTTCACCATGCTGGTCAGGCTTGTCTCGAATTCCTGACCTCGTGATCCTCCCGTCTCGGCCTCCCAGAGTGCTGGGATTACAGGCAAGAGCCACCGCGCTCGGCTCCATATAACCCAACTTTATTTTTTTTTTTGAGACAGAGTTTCGCTCTTGTTACCCAGGCTGGAGTGCAATGGCACAATCTCGACTCACCGCAACCTCCGCCTCCTGGGTTCAAGCAGTTCTCCTACCTCAGCCTCCCGAGTAGCTAGGACTACAGGCGTGAGCCACCATGCCCAGCTAATTTTTTTTGTATTTTTAGTAGAGACGGGGTTTCACCATGTTGACCAAGATGGTCTCGATCTCTTGACCTTGTGATCCACCTGCCTCGGCCTCCCAAAGTGCTGGGATTATAGGCGTGAGCCACCGCGCTCGGCCCATAACTCAACTTTCTTACGTTCTCTTCCTAAAACTGATCTGCCCTCTGGCAATCACAGTTCTCATTTTCTTCCTCTCTTGCCCACTGCTGTTCTCCCACCCAACAAAGACAAGAATACCTCCCCCTCTCCAAAATGTGTTGCCACGAGGAATAAGAACCCCAGTAGCTGAGACTATAGGCACACGCCACCTGGCTAAATTTTTTGTGGGCAGAGACGGATCTCGATGTTTTGGCCAGGCTGGTCTCGAACTCCTGGCCTCAAGGGATCGTCCCACCTTGGTCTCCCAAAGTGCTGGGATTACAGGTGTGAGCCACTGTGTCCGGCCTGGAAAATCTTTAGACAAATTAAATTTTACAGAGTTTAATTGACCAAAGAATCAATCCAGAATCCAGCAATCCCCTGAACCAAAATAGGTTAAGAGTGACTCAGGCTGCCATATCTTCAAATAACATTAATGGACAGAAAAAGGAAAATGACTTATAGAAATGGCAGTGAAGTATGGAAACAGCTGGGTTGGTTGCAACTTAACCTGTGACTAATTTGAGCACTGTTTGAACAGTTGGCCATCTGTGATTGGCCAAAACTCCGTTGCTGTCATTGGATGAGACTCACTACTTACTACAAAAAAAGGTTACAGTCTCTTTACACATGCAGTTTTCCACAGTTCATTCACTGTGTATGGGGAAACTGTTAGGCCTGGTGCAATGGTTCATGCCTGTCATCCCAGCACTATGGGAGGCCAGAGGCAGGCAGATCGCTTAAGATCAGGAGTTCAAGACCAGCCTAGCCAACATACTGAAACTCTGTGTCTACTAAAAATACAAAAAATTAGCCAGGCGTGGTGGCCCGTGCCTGTAATCCCAGCTACTCAAGAGGCAGAGGAAGGAGAATCACTGGAACCCAGGAGGCAGAGGTTGCAGTGAGTAGAGATCGTGCCACTGCACTCCACCCTGGATGACACAACAAGACTCTGTCCGAAGGAAGGGAAGGAAGGAAGAAAGAAGGAAGGAATTGTTAGGCTGCACTTAAAATGCATAAGGAGGCAGCTTTAGGTTAAACTTAATTTAACATTGTCATCTGAGACTTCACGAGTCATAATCATTTTGCTGGTGGAGGGTGTTGCCTCCATGCTGCTGAGTGATCAGGGTGGAGGTTGCTGAACATTGGGGTGGCTGTGGCAATTTCCTAAAATAAAACAACAATGCTGCATGGATGGACACTTCCTCTGTAGCATGTGATGCTGTAAGATACCATTTTATCCACAGTAGAACCTCCTTCAAAATTAGTTCTCTGTGAGTCCTGACAGTGGCTCCAAAAAAAAAAAAAAAGAAAACAAAACAAAATTAGTTCTCTGAAACCTTGCCACTGCTTTATCAACAAAGTTTATGGAATATTTTAAATCCTTTGTTGTCATTTCAGCAATGATCACAGCATCTTCACCAAGAGAAGATTCCATCTCAAGAAACCACTCTCTCTTTGTTCATCCATAGGAAGAAACTCTCCATCTATTCAAGTTTGATCCTGAGGTTGCAGCAGTTCAGTCATATCTTCAGGCTTCACTTCCATTCTAGTTCTCTTGCTGTTTCCACCAAATCTGCAGTTACTTCCACCAGTGAAGTCTTGAACTTCTCAAAGTCATCCATGAGGGTTGGAATTAACTTTTTCCAAATTCCTGTTAATGTTGATACGGTAACCTCTTCCCATGAATCATGAATGCTCTTAATGACATCTAAAAGAGTTAATTCTTTCCAGAAGGTTTACCATTTACTTTGCCCAGATCCATCATAAAATCACTATCTATAGCAGCTATAACCTCACAAAATGTATTTCTTAAATAAGATGACTTGAAAGTCAAAATCACTCCTTGATCTAGGGCCTACAGAATGGATGTTGTATTAGCAGACATCCAAACAACCTTCATTTCCTTGTACATCTCCGTGAGAACTCATGGGTGACTAGGGGCATTATCAATTGAGCATTAATATTTTGAAAGGCATCTTCGTTTCTTAGAAGTAGGTCTCAAAGTGGGCTTAAGATACACTGTAAACCTTAGCCGGGTGTGGTGGCATATGCCAGTAGTACTCGCTATTCAGGAGGCTGAAGCAGGAGGATCACTTGAGCCCAAGAGTTCAAGATTACTGTGAGCTATGATCACACCACTGCACTCCAGAGTGGGTGGCAGAGTGAGACCCTGTCTTAAAAGAAAAAAAAAGGCCGGGCTTGGTGGCTCACGCCTGTAATCCAAGCACTCTAGAGGCCAAGGCAGGTGGATCATCTGAGGTCGGGAGTTCAAGACCAGCCTGACCAACATGGTAAAACCCCGTCTTTAAAAAAAAAAAAAAAAGCCAGGTACAGTGGCTCACACCTGTAATCCCAGCACTTTGGGAGGCTAAGGTGGGAAGATCACAAGATCAGGAGTTTGAGACCAGCCTGGCCAACATAGTGAAACTCTGTCTCTAAAAAAATTAATAATAAATAAATAAATAAATAAATAAGATATTCGGTAAACCATAGTATAAACAGTTATACTGCCATCTAGGCTTTGTTGTTCCATTTATAGAGCACAGGCAGAGTAGATTCAGCATAATTCGTAAGGGCTCTAGGATTTTCAGATTGGCAAATGAGCACTGGCTTCAACTCCAAGTCACCAGCTACATTAGCTCCCAACAAGAGAGTCAACCTGTCCTTTGAAGCTTTGAAGCCAGGCATTGACATCTCTCCTCTTTAGCTATGAAAGTCCTAGATGGCATCCTCTTCCAACCCAGGGCTCTTTCCTCTACATTGAAAATCTGTTGTTCAGTGGAGCCACCTTCATCAATGATCTTAGCCAGATCTTCTGGATAACTTGCCGCATCTTCTACATCAGCACTTCCTGCTTTACCATGCACGTTTATATTACAGTGACAGCTTCTTTCCTTAAATCTCATGAACCAACCTCTGCTAGCTTCCAGCTTTTTTTCTGCAGCTTCCCCACCTCTTTCAGCCAGCACAGAATTGGGGAGAGTTGTGGCCTTGCTTTGGATTAGGCTTTGGCTCAAAGAATTTTGTGGCTGGTTTGATCTTCTATACAGACTACTACCTATCAGCTGTAAGGCTGTTTCGCATTCTTATCACTCATGTGTTCAGCGGAGTAGCACTTTTAATTTTCTTCAAGAACTTTTCCTTTGCATTCACAATTTGGCTAATTATTTGGCACAAGAGGCCTCCCTTTCAGCCTATCAGCTTTAGACATGCCTTCCTCACTAAGCTGAATCATTTCTAGCTTTTTATTTCGAGTGACAGATATGTAACTCTTCCTTTCACTTGAACACTTAGAGGCCATTGTAGGGTTATTAATTGGCTTAATTTCAACATTGTTGTGTCTCAGGGAATAGGAAGGCCTGAGGAGACGGAGAGAGATGGGGAACAGTCAGCCAGTGAAGCAGTCAGAACACCCACAACGTTTATCAATTAAGTTTGCAGTCTAATTATGGGTGTAGTTCATGGTACCCCAAAACAGTTATAAGAAGAGCATCAAGATCACTAGTCGTAGTTCATCATAACACATAAACAATAATGAAAAAAATTTGAAATATTATGAAAATTACCAAAATGTGACACAGAGACACAAAATGAGCATGGGCTGTTGGAAAAATGATACCGATAGACTTGCTCCATACAGCGTTGCCACAAAGCAACCTTCAATTTGAAAAAAAAAAAATACGCAATGCAACATCTGTGAAGCACAGTAAAGCAAAGCGCAATAAAAGGAGGTATGCTTGTATATGTATATTTACAATAATCCAGAAATCACATCCTTTGCAACCTTTCAAAGTTATGATAAAAAAAAACTTAGATGTCAACTTAATCCCAGCATTCTGGGAAGCTGAGGCAGGCGGATCACCTGAGGTCAGGAGTTCAAGACCAGCCTGACCAACATGGTGAAACCCCATCTTTTAAAAAAAAAAAAGAAGTCAACTTAAAATTTTTCTTTTTCTTTTTTTTTTTTTTTTTTTGAGACAGGGTTTCACCATGTTGGCCAGGATGGTCTCGATCTCCCAACCTCAGGTGATCCACCCACCTTGGCCTCCCAAAGTGCTGGGATTGCAGACATGAGCCACCGCGCCCGGCCAAAATTTTTCAAGATTATTTTCAGAGTACATATTCAAACAGTTTGAATATCATTGAATTGAGGAGAGTAATTGTGGAACAAGGGAAAACAGCCCAATGCAAGAAGGCCGCACCTCTGGGCTAAGGGGCCTGAGAGAAGAGCGTGGCCCTCTGTTGGCCCGTTTCCTCAAAACAATACAATACAATGAGGACGTCACATTATGATTCTGCTGCTCCCTGTTTCAAGAGTCACTCACTGGGTAGGTCAGGCCATTTGGGATATAACATTTTTTTTTTAAAAGACGGGGTTTCACCATGTTGGTCAGACTGGTCTTGAACTCCTGACCTCAGGTGATCCGCCCACCTTGGCCTCCAAAGTGCTTGGATTACAGGCAAGAGCCACCACGCCCGGCCCATCTTTTTTTTTTTTTTTGAGACAGAATCTCAGTCTGTCAACCAGGCTAGAGTGCAGTGGCACAATCTCAGCTCACTGCAACTTCCACCTCCTGGGTTTAAGCAGTTCTCCTGCCTCAGCCTCCTGAGTAGCTGGGATTATAGGCACACACCACCATGCCTGGCTAATTTTTGTATTTTTTTTTAGTAGAGATGGTTTCACCATGTTGGCCAGGCTGGTCTCGAACTCCTAACCTTGTGATCCACCTGCCTCAGGCTCCCAAAGTGCTAGGATTACAGGCATGAGCCACCACACCCAGCCAGATGTAACATCTCTGCCAGGAATAACACCATTAGCAGCAATAATAAAACCCACAACAGGCCGGGCACAGTGGCTCATGCCTGTAATCCCAGCACTTTGGGAGGCCAAGGCAGGTGGATCACAGGTTAGGAGTTCAAGACCAGCCTGACCAACATGGTGAAACCCCGTCTCTATTCCAAAAAAAAAACCCACAACAGTTTTTTGAACGATTAATGTGCACATCCATGCATTACGCCTATACTCAAAAACCTGTCCCTCTCATGCAGGGTAATTTGTGCTATTCATTCTTTCATCAGTCACCAATGTCTACCCTGTGTCAGGCCCTCTTCAGGGCAATGCCAGAGAAATGAAGAAAAGAGACGTGGTTTCTGCCCAAGGGAGCTCACAGACAGAGGAGCCAGAGCCATAGACAGGCCCATAATAGAGTTGGCTAATGCTAATGAAGGACCAATAGAAGTGCTAAATACAACCAGGTGCGGTGGCTCACGCCTGTAATCCTATCACTTTGGGAGTCTGAGGTGGGTGGATCACCTGAGGTCAGGAGTTCAAGACCAGCCTGGACATCATGGTGAAACCCCATCTTTATTTAAAAAATTAAAAAAAAAAAAAAAAAGAAGTACTAAATACAAGTGCAGGCAGCTATCTTGTTTAGAGCTCAGAGGGGAGCGATGAATTCTGACCAGGGGATTGAAATATTTTCTACTGGAGCTAGGCCTTGAAAATAATAGAAAAATCCAACAGGGGAAGAAGAGCATTCCCCCAGGCAGGGGAAACTACCTGTGCAGAAGCAGGGGGCAAGAAGACACAAGTCACCATGGAGAAAGATCAGTTGGGTGGAGCACAGGATGGGGGAAGCCAGGAGAGGAAGAGCTGGTAAGAGGGCTTAATGTGCCAGGCTACAGCTGGGAGTGGTGCCGACCAGGAAAGGAAAAGGAACAGATTTGCATTTCAGAGAAAGAGCAGCCGCTGGGCCAGCATAAGAGTGTGCCAGGCCTGCCAAGGCAGGGTGAGAGCTGTGCTTCTCTGGTGGCAGAATAAATGCCATGAATCTCAGCACCACATGTGGCTGAGTCATCAGTGGAACGGGAAACAAAGGCTGCAGTCCAGTCTCTGCAGGCACCATTCAGTGCAATGCCCTTTGACTTCTGTAGTCCTCCAGGTTAGCCAGCCTTGGGCTACAAGCCATACCCAGATTTTACATCCAATCCAAGGGCAAGTGGGAAGCCACACAAAATTAGAGTTTTGGTCACAGTCCTGCTAGGAAAAAATAATAGCTTTGAAAAACTATTAAAAATACTTTAGGGATTTGAATTCAGAAACTACTTCAAAAAGTTGTTATATTTTATAATTTTGATAATTGAACTGTATTTCTTTTTGTTTTTTTTAAGAGACGGGGTTTCACCATATTGACCAGGCTGGTCTTGAACTCCTGAACTCAGATGATCCACCCGCCTCGGCCTCCCAAAGTGCTGGGATTACAGGCGTGAGGCACCGCGCCCTGCCCAATTTTTCTTATATATTAAAGTCCAGGCTGGGAACCGTGGCTCACTGCTGTAATCCCAGCACTTTGGGAGGCTGAGGCTGGTGGATCACCTGAGGTCAGGAGTTCAAGACCAGCCTGACCAACAAGGTGAAACCCTGTCTCTACTAAAAATACAAAAATTAGCTGGACATGCTGGCATGTGCCTGTAGTCCTAGCTACTCAGGAGGCTAAGGCAGGAGAATTGCTTGAACCCTGGAAGTGGAGGTTGCAGTGAACCTAGAGCCTGCCACTGCACTCCAGCCTGGGCAACAGAGCAAGACTCCATCTCAAAAAAAAAAAAAAAAGTTCTTGTTCTTGGAAAAGGACACTAAAGTATGTGTCTGTCACCCAGTGGCATCCTCAAACTCCTGGGCTCAAGTGATGCTCCCTGGCCTCCTAAGTAGCTGAGACTATAGGAGCATGCCACGACACCCAGCTAATTTTTTAATTTTTTGTAGAGACCAGGTCTAGCTATTTTGCACAGATTGAAACAACCTGCTTGCCTTCTTGTTTTCTTTCTTTCTTTCTTTTTTTTTTTTTTTCCTGAGATGGAATCTTACTCTCTCGCCCAGGCCGGAGTGCAGTGGCATGAGCTCAGGTCATGACAACCTCTACCTCCTGGGTTCCAGCAATTCTCCTGCCTCAGCCTCCCAAGTAGCTGGGACTACAGGAGCACACCATCACACCCAGCTAATTTTTGTATTTTTAGTAGAGATGGGGTTTCACCACGTTGGCCAGGCTGGGATTACAGGTGTGTGCCATCACGAATGGCCGAACAACTCACTTTCTTTTCTTTTTTTTTTTTTCTTTTCTTTTTTTTCTTTTGCTTTTTTTTTTTTTTTTTTCTTTTAAAGACGGAGTTTCACCATGTTGGTCAGGCTGGTCTTGAACTCCCGACCTCAGGTGATCCGCCCGCCTTGGCCTCCAAAGTGCTTGGATTACAGGCGTGAGCCACCATGCCCGGCCCTCACTTTCTATTCTTTTCTTTCTTTTTTTTTTTTTTTGAGATGAAATCTTGCTTTGTCACCCAGGCTGGAGTGCAGTGGCATGGTCTTGGCTCACTGCAACCTCCTCCTCCTGGGTTCAAGCCATTCTCATGCCTCAGCCTCCAGGGTAGCTGGGACTACAGGCATGCACTACCATGCACGCCTAATTTTTTGTATTATTTATTTATTTATTTATTTTTTAAAGATGGGGTTTCACCATAGTGGCCAGGCTGGTCTTGAACTCCTGACCTCAGGTGATCCACCCACCTCAGCCTCCCAAAGTGCTAGGATTACAGGTGTGAGCCACTATGCCCGGCCAATTTTTTGTATTTTTAGTAGAGATGGGGTTTCACCATGTTGGTCAGGCTAGTCTTGAACTCCTGACCTCGTGATCCTCCTGCCTCAGCTTCCCAAACTGCTGGCATTACAGGCATGAGCCACCATGCCTGACCGAACAGCTCACCTTCAAGTGGTTCAGAATGTAAGTTAGAGGGAAAAAAGTAGAGAATGGGAAAAAGTGTAGACTTACTCAATTTGGGTAAAGGGCATATGGACATTCCTTGCTCTATTCTTACAGATTTCAAATAAGTTTGAAATTATATAAAAATAGCCGGGTGTGGTGGCTTATGCCTATAATCTCAGAACTTTGGGAGGCTGAGGTAGGAGAATCACTTGAACCTGGGAGGTGGAGGTTGCAGTGAGCCAAGATTATGCCATTGCACTCCAGCCTGGACAAGGAGTGAAATTCCATCTCAAAAAAAGAAAAGAAAAGAAAAAAGATAAGCCAGGTGTGGTGTACTCCCAGCTACTTGGGAGGCTGAGGTAGGGGAGGGCCTGAGCCTGGGAAGCAGAGGGTATAGTGACTGAAGTGGCGCTGCTTCATTCCAGCCTGAGCAGCAGAGTGAGATATTGTCTCCAAAGAAAAAAAAGCAACAAAAATTTCAGGAATCTTAACTCTGTTTATCCACCACATAATCTTATTATTACTATAAATAAACAATGATTTATCTGTTTAAGTTTCCATTCTCTGCTAGACGTTAGATTTGGGGGTTGTAAATACGTTATTTCTAATCCTGTAAAAGAGTTATTTCTTTGATTTGTTATCTCTCTCTGTTGCCCAGGCTGGAGTGCAGTGGTGTGATCTTGGTTCACCACAGCCTCTGCCTCCCGGGTTCAAGTGATTCTTCGGCCTCAGCCTCCTAAGTAGCTGGGACTACAGGTGCATACCACCATGCCTGGCTAATTTTTGTATTTTTAGTAGAGACAGGATTTTGCTATGTTGACCAGGCTGGTTTCACCCTCCTGACCTCATAATCCACCTGCCTTGGCCTCCCAAAGTGCTGGGATTAAAGCTATGAGCCTCTGTGCCTGGCAAAATAGCTATTTCTATTACCATTTTACAGATGAGGAAACCAAGGCTGAAGGACATCAGGTATTGGCTAGGTGTGGTGGTGTATGCCTGTGGTTCCAGTTACTCAGGAGACTAAGGTGGAAGGATTACTTGAGCCTGGGAGTTGAAGGCTGCAATGAGCTATGATCATGCCATTGCACCATAGCCCAGGTGACAGAGCAAGACCCGTCTCTAAATTAGAGTAAAAAATAAATAAATAAAAATAAAAGGCAGTTAGGTATCTAGTAAGAAGCAGAACCAAGGATCCAAAGCCAAGGCTTTCTCCGCTGCAGTTCTCAGTGTTTGCTGAATTGAATTTAGAAGTTCGAACAATTAAAGTTTAAAGTACTTGCCAGGTGTGATGGCTCACGCCTGTAATCTTAACGCTTTGGGAGGCCAAGGCGGGAGGAGTGCCTGAGCTCAGGAGTTCCAGACCAGCCTGGGCAATATGGTGAAACACCTTCTCTACTAAAATACAAAAAATTAGCCAGGCGTGGGGCATATGCCTGTAATCCCAGCTACTCGGGAGGCTGAGGCAGGAGAATTGCTTAAACCGGGGAGGTGGAGGTTGCAGTGAGCCGAGATCTCGCCATTGCACTCCAGCCTGGTGACAGAACAAGACTGTGTCTCATAAAAAAAAAAAAAAAGGGTGTGGCACAGTGGCTCACACCTGTAATCCCAGCACTTTGGGAGGCCAAGGCAAGCAGATCACGAGGTCAAGAGTTTGAGACCAGCCTGGCCAACACGGTGAAACTCCATCTCTACTGAAAATACAAAAATTAGCCAGGCATGGTGGCACACGCCTGTAATCCTAGCTACCCAGGAGGCTGAAGCAGGAGAATTGCTTGAACTCGGGAGGTAGAGGTTGCAGTGAGCCAAGATCACACCACTGCACTCCAGCCTGAGCAACAAAGCAATACTCCATCTCAAAAAAATATATATGTGTGTGTGTATATATACATATATATGAGACTCTATTAATGAGAATGATGATGATCACTGTGATCTGAAGAGCACCCTTATTATTAGACAAAGGCAAAATGTTATACAGTGGAATATTATGCAATTATTTTTCAAAAGAATTAGGTACATACTCCCATTAGTATTGCCAAATAACATAGCAACATATTAGGGACATATGTATGCTAAAAGATCAGCCATTTCAAATTTAAATGCACATCCTGCATTTTTATTTGCTGTATCTGGCAACCCTAAATGCTATGGAAAGATGTCTGGTTTTTTTTTTTTTTTTACGTGAACGAAATAAGCTACTGAGATACATAAATAGCACAGCCTCACTTTTGTTTAGAAAAATGTTTAAGTATAGAAAAAATTCTGAAAAAATATGTATTTTACTGTTAACATTCTCTCTAAGGAATGCAGTTCTCTAGAGTGAGGCATGGAGAGAAGACTGTTAGTATTTACTTTCTAAACTATTGTATTGCCTGCGTTTTTAATTGAAATTTTTATTGAGCTAATCAGATTCACATGCAGTGGTAAAATAATGCAGGCTAGATGTGGTGGCTCACGCCTGTAATCATAGCACTTTCAGGGGCTGAGGCCGGCAGATTGCTTGAGCCCAGGAATTCGAGACCATCCTGGGCAGCATGGTGAAATCCCATCTCCAAAAAACTTTAAAAATCAGTCCACTATGGTGGTACACACCTGTAGTCCCAACTACTCAGGAGGCTGAGGTGGGAGAATCCTGAGTCCAGGAGGTTAAGGCTGCAGTAAGCCATGATAGTACCAGGGCACTCTAGCCTGGATGACAGAGCAAGTCCCTGGCTCAAAATAATAAAGCTAATAATAATGGTACAGGCTGGGCGAGGTGGCTCACGCTTCTGATCCCAGCACTTTGGGAGGCTGAAGCGGGTGGATCACCTGAGGTCAGGAGTTGGAGACCAGCCTGGCCAACATGGTGAAACTCTGTCTTGAAAAATAATAATAATATTACAAATAAATCCCTTATATGCTTGACTCAGTTTCAACCAAAGGTAACATTTTGCAAAACTATAGAACAATATCCTGATCAGGATACTGATATTGGCTCAGTAATCCACTATTATTAGATTTCCCCAATTTACTCATTTGTGTATGTGTTCATTAAGTTCTATACAATTTTTTACCTGTGTAAGTTAATGTACCTACCAACATAGTCAAAACAATGAAAAGTTTCAACATCACAAAGATCCCTTGTGTTGTCCTTTTATAACAACTTCCAGCACCCACTGGATCTATCCCCACCCCTGCCCAATATCCTTCTGACAAACACTAATCTGTCTTCTACTTCTGAAGTTTTATCATTTCAAAAGAACTATATAAATGGAATTTTACACCATGTAACCTGGGATTGTCTTTTTTCACACAGGATAAATTCCTGAAAATTCATCCAAGTTGTTATGTATATCAACAGTTCATTCCTGGCTGAGTATGGTGACTCATGCCTATAATCCCAGCACTTTGAGAGGCCAAGGTGGGTGAATCACTTGAGGTCAGGAGTTTGAGACCAGCCAGGACAACATGGTGAAACTCCACCTCTACTAAAAATACAAAAAATTAGCTGGGTGTGATGGCATGGGTCTGTAGTCCCAGCTACTTGGGAGGCTGAGGCAGGAGAATCACTTAAACCCAAGAGGCAGAAGTTGCAATGAACCGAGATCCCACCACTGCACTCCAGACTGGGCGACAGAGCCAAACTCTATCTCAAAAAAATAAAAATAGTCATTCCTTTTTATTGGTGAAGATAGTATTTTATGATATGTATGTACTGGTTTAATGACTCACCAGTTAAAGGACATCCGAGATGATGCTAGTCTTTGACTACTACAAATAAAGCTGTCCTGTACACTTATGTACAGCTTGTTACATGCATTTTTTTGTTTTTTTAGATGGAGTCTCACTTTGTCCTCCAGGCTAGAGTGCAGTGGCATGATCTTGGCTCACCGCAACCTCTGCCTCCTGGGTTCAAGCAATTCTCCTGCCTCAGCCTCCCGAGTAGCTGGGATTACAGGCACACGCCACCATGCCCAGCTAATTTTTGTATTTTCAGTAGAGACAGGTTTCACCATGTTGACCAGACTGGTCTCAAACTCCTAACCTCAAGTAATCACCCACCTCAGCCTCCCAAAGTGCTGGGATCACAGGCATGAGCCATCACGCCCAGCCTATTAAATGCATTTTTAAACAAAATTTTCTACAAAAAAATAATAGACTATTGTGTTAGTCAGGGTTCTCCAGATAGACATGAGCCTTAAGAGATACAAATATATGAGAGAGGATTAATTAGGAGAATTGGCTCCTGTGATGATCGGAGACACAACAGGCCATCTGCAATCTGGAGACCTCAGGATGCCTGTATTATGGTTCTGTCCAAGTTCAAAAGCTGTGGAGTTGATGGTACGATTCTACCATCAACTTTGGGGGGCGATCAGTTGGGGGGCAATGATTGTAAGCCCTGGAATTCCAAGTCTGGAAAACCTGGAATTCTGATGTCCAAGGGCCAGAGGAGGAGAAAGTGAAGAGGGAGGAAGAGGAAATCCTTTCCTCTCCTTTTTTGTTCTGTTGGGTCCCTAGCCCGCTCTCACTGAGAGTGAATCTTCCCTTCTCAGTCCACATCTAGAAACAATGCTTTACTAGTTCTCTAGGTATTCCTCAATCCAGTCAAGGAAACACCTAAAATTAACCATCACAATTACACAAAAATGTTAAAACATCAACATGATCAAAATACAAATAAATTGAAAAGCAAACAAAAAAGTGGGAAAGATTTACCACTTGTATATATGGACCAGGGGCCAGCTTCTTCAATACATACTTTCTCCAAATCAGTAAGGAAAACTAACTCAATAAAAAAAACTAACAACCAGGGCTGGGCGCAGTGGCTCACGCCTGTAATCCCACCATTTTGGGAGGCCGAGGTGTGCGGATCACCTGCAGTCAGGAGTTCGAGACCAGCCTGGCCAACATGGAGAAACCTCATCTCTAAAGAAACAAAAATAAATTAAAAATAAATTAAAAAACTAACAACCAATAATAACAATAGAGAAAAGATATGAACAGACAGTAAAACCAAATGACTCTTAAACATATGAAAAGGTGTTCAGCTTCACTCACGATAAGAGAAATGCAAATTGAAGCTTTGATAAAATAGCATGTTGAATTTTTTTGTTTTTGTTTTTTGTTTGTTTGTTTTTTGAGACAGAGTCTCACTCTGTCACCCAGGCTGGAGTGCAGTGGCAAGATCTTGTCTCATTGAACCCTCCACGTCCTGGGTTCAAGAGATTCTCCTGTCCCACACCAGGCTAATTTTTGTATTTTTAGTAGAGACGGGGTTTCTCCGTGTCAAATTCCTGACTTCAAGTGATCCACCCACCTTGGGCTCCCAAAATGCTGGGATTACAGGCATGAGCCACCGTGCCCGGCCAAAATACCATGTTTTACTCACAGACTGTCAAATATTAGAGTTTGAAAATATGCTACATTAACAAGGATGAGGGCAACAGACAATGTCCTACATTGTTAATAGGAGTGTAAATTGTCACTAATAGTTTGACATTATCTATCAAATTTGAAAAAGCACAAGGCTTTGACACATAAATTTCAATTCAAGGCATGGCATAGTGGCTCACACTTATAATCTGAGCATTTAAGGAGGCAGAGGCAGGAGGACCGCTGGAGCCCAAAGTTTGAGATCAACCTGAGCAACATAGTGTGACCTCATCTCTTTTTTAAAAAATTTGAAAAAGGCCAGGCGTGGTGGCTCACACCTGTAATCCAAGCACTTTGGAGGCCAAGGTGGGCGGATCATCTGAGGTCGGGACTTCAAGACCAGCCTGACCAACATGGTGAAACCCCGTCTTTATAAATAAATAAATAAATAAAAAAGGCCGGGCGTGGTGGCTCACACCTGTAATCCAAGCACTTTGGAGGACAAGGCAGGTGGATCACCTGAGATTGGGAGTTCAAGACCAGCCTGACCAACATGGTGAAACCTTGTCTTTATTAAAAAAAAAAAAAAAAAAAAAATGGACCAGGCGCAGTGGCTCACGTCTGTAATCCCAGCACCTTGAGAGGTTGAGGCGAGCAGATTGCCTGAAGTCAGGAGTTCAAGACCAGCCTGACCAACATGGTGAAACCCCATCTCTTAAAAAAAAAAGACTGGGAGTGCTGGCTCACACCTGTAATCTCAGCACTTTGAAAGCCCAAGCCAGCATATCACCTGAGGTCAGGGGTTCAACACCAGCCTGGCCAACATGGTAAAACCCCCGTCTCTACTAAAAATGTTTTTTTAAAAAAGGGCCAGGAACGGTGGCTCATGCCTGTAATCCCAGCACTTTGGGAGGCCGAGGTAGGTGGATCACCTGAGGTTGGGAGTTCAAGACCAGCCTGGCCATCATGGTGAAACTCCATCTTTAAAAAAATAAATAAAAAATAAAAAAGAGAAATTTCTCTTACAATTATTTCTTGTACAAATATACTTGTCCATGTACACAATGATAAATGACAAGAATATTTATTATAGCATTACCTTTTCTACAGGAAAAAATAAAAACATTTAAATGTCCATTAATAAAGGACTAGTTTTTGGTTTTTTTGTTTTTTTCTCGAACGCTGTGCTGGGAATAAGGGACTAGTTTTAACTAAACTATGGCGCATCCAATCAAAGGAATTATAAGCAGCTGACATGGAGAATGAGGGCATTCTATACTAATTAATAGTGGCATCTGATAGGCCGGGTGCAGTGGATCATGACAGTAATCCCAGCACTTATGTAGGCCAGGGCGGTAGGATCACGAGTTCAGGAGTTAGAGACCAGCCTGTCCAACTTGGTAAAAACCCATCTCTGCTAAAACTACAAAAATTATCTGAGCATGGTGGTGGACACCTGGAGTCCCAGCTACTCAGGAGGCTGAGGCAGGAGAATCACTTGAACCTGGGAAGCAGAGGTTGTAGTGAGCCAAGACTACACCATTGCCCTCCAGCCTGGGTGATAGAGTGAGACTCTGTCTCAAAAAAAAAAAAAGATAGTGGCATCTGGAGCTAGTGTGCCTGGGCTCAAATCCTAGCCTGAGTTTCCTCAAATATAATCTGCCCCAAAGGGTTGTTGTGAGGAGTCAATGCATTACTAGTAAGTTACTGCTTAGACCAGTGCCTGGCATATGCTAAGTGTATGCAAGTATTAGGGATTATCATTAAATAGAGGAGGGGAAAAGCAAATTACAGAATAGCAGGTATAGTATTCTACAATTTATGTGAAGAGAAAACAAACATGCATGTTTGTAAATGTATAAGATGAATACCTCTTGAAGGACACATACATTAAACAACCTGGTAGCTGAGATTGCTTGGCTAGGGCAACTGGTTGGCTAGAGAAAAGAAAGGAAGAGACTTCTTTTTCAGCAGTTTGTCTTCATATCTTTTGAATTCTATGCTAAGCTTGTTATTACCTTTTCACAACAGAATTATTTTATTTTATTTTATTTTATTTTATTTTTTTTAAAGACGGGGTTTCACCATGTTGGTCAGGCTGGTCTTGAACTCCCGACCTCAGGTGATCCGCCCACCTTGGCCTCCAAAGTGTTTGGATTACAGGCGTGAGCCACCACACCCGGCCAACAGAATTATTTTAAAAAAGAAAAGCATATATGCACTTTTTAGTTTTTTCAACAGGCATGATTATTTCTTTTTTTTCCTTTCTTTTTTGAGACAGGGTCACCAAGGCTGGAGTGCAGTGACACGATGACAACTCATTACAATCTCAACCTCCTGCACTCAAGCTATCCTCCCACTCAGCCTCCCACCTGTAGCTGGGACTACAGTCACCTGCACCAACACACCTGGCTAATTTTTTTTTTTTTTTTTTGAAACTGAGTCTTGCTCTGTCACCCAGGCTGGAGTACAGGGTAGCAATCTTGGCACACTGCAACCTCCGCCTCCCAGGTTCAAGCAATTCTCCTGCCTCAGTCTCCCGAGTAGCTGGGATTACAGGTGCACACCACCATGCCCCGCTAATTTTTGTTTTTTGGTTTTTTTTTAAAGATGGGGTTTCACCATGATGGCCAGGCTGGTCTTGAACTCCTGACCTCAGGTGATCCACCCACCTCAGCCTCTCAAAGTGCTAGGATTACGGGCGTGAGCCACTGCGCCCGGCCTGCCTAATTTTTAAAAATTTTTGTTTTTGTAGACACAGGGGTCTTGCTAGGCTGCTCAGGCTGTTCTCAAACTCCTGGGCTCAAGTGATCCTCCCCTCTTGGCCTCCCAAAATTTTGGTATTATAGGTGTCAGCCACTGCACTCAGCCATGATGGCTTTTTTTTCTTTTTTTCTGGAGACAGAGTCTCACTCTATCACCCAGGCTGGAGTGCAGTGGTGCAATCATGGCTCATTGCAACCTCCACCTCCAGGGTTCAAGCAATTCTCCTGCCTCAGCCTCCTGAGAACCTGGGATTACAGGCATGCACCACCATGCCCAACAAATGTTTGCATTTTATTATTATTTGTTGTTGTTGTTGTTGAGACAGTCTCCTCTATCGCCCAGGCTGGAGTGCAGTGGCGTGATCTCGGCTTACTGCAACCTCCATCTCCTGGGTTCAAGCGATTCTCCTGCCTCAGCACCACCACCCCCAGATAGCTGGGATTACAGGTTCGTGTCACCACCCCGGTTAAGTTTTGTGTTTGTAGTAGAGATGGGGTTTCACCATGTTGGCCAGGCTGGTCTCGAACTCCTGACCTCAGGTAATCCGCTCACCGTGGCCTCCCAAAGTGCGAGGATTATAGGCGTGAGCCAATGTATCCAGCCCATGATGGCTTTTAAATTAAAAAAAAAAATTGTAAGGAATTATCTTCTGGGCTGGGCACAGTGGCTCACACCTGTAATCCCAGCACTTTGGGAGGCTGAGCCAGGCAGATTGCCTGAGCCCTGGAGTTCAAGGCCAGCCCCAGCAACATGGTGAAACCCCATCTTTACTGAAAATACAAAAATTAGCCAGACATTGTGACATGAACCTTTCCTCCTAGCTACTTGAGAGGCTGAGGTGGGAAGATCACTTGAGCCTGGGAGGCAGAGATTACATCACGCCACTGTACTCCAACCTGGGTGACAGAGTGAGACCCTGTCTCAAAAAAAAAAAAGAGAATTACCTTCTGGATGAAACAAACAAAACCCTTCATGTGGACACTGATTTCAAAGCTATATAATCCTCTCCAGATGGTCTGTACACCTAGAATCTGGGGACCTCGTCAGGAAGTGTTACTCTGATTGGAATTAGTGAGAATACACCAAAATTTAGGAATCTTGCCCATCCAAGGAGATAACATGTAAGAGTGTTGCTAATGAAATGAAGGAGCTTCCTTTTAGATAAGAGTTTGGCAGGACTGGCTTTATAAGACAGCTTACAAAGACCCTGCTGATAAAACATACAGTAAAGAAGCCGCTCAAACCCCACCCAAACCAAGATGGCTTTCGACCTCTGGTCATTCTCACTGCTCTTCGTATGTTAATTATAGACATTAGCATGCTAAAAGAAACTCCCAGATGTGCAATAACAATTTGCCAATATGCTCTGAAAGAAAGAGGAACTGTAGGTTCCAGGAATTCCCTGTCACTTTCCTGGAAAACTAATAAAGCATAAACTTCTTGGCCGGGCGGCTCAGTGGCTCAGGCTTGTAATCCCAGCACTTTTGGAGGCCGGGGCGGGTGAATCACTTGAGGTCAGGAGTTTGAGATCAGCCTGGCCAACATGGTGAAACCCTGTCTCTGAAAAAAAAAAAAAAGAATAAACTTCTTGTTTAGCATATGATCAATAAATAAGCATAAAAACAGCCACCCACCAGCCCTCAGGGCTGCTGTGCCTATTGTAAGGGTTATTGCCGAGTTTAAAATGAGGAAACTGAGGCCAGTATAAGAAAAATTAAATTCTGGTTTATTCAGCTCCCGGGCGAGGTTCTATGGTCCCAGGGAAAGGGGCCAGAGAAGTCGCGCTGACTTCCTGGGACGTGGGGTTTTTATAGCTTTAGGGAACGAGGAGTGGCTGAGTGTTCTACTTGGTTGCAGGGGAGCAGGATGGAGACCGGGCGGGCTGCTATTGGTGGGTAGATTGTTGGGCGGGTTTTTCTAATACGAGATCCGGCTAGGGTTGCATCAACCGGATCCTTTCAGGGGAACATGTGCTCGGAGGTAGGTGCCATGTGCAGGGGCCGTTGCCGCGTGCAGAGTTAGGTGCTGGGTGCAGAATAGGTGGGTGTGTCTGGCCTCCTGGCGGGGCGGCCGGCCTTACATTCCGACCCTTTTGATGATATAGGACGCTGCTTCTTTCTGGCTACTTCCTGCTGAATAGGGGCGGAGTGAGGGGGAAGGGTCAGTTGGCCGGTGCCTCGGTTGGGAGCCGGATGTATGGGTGAAGTAGCATCTGGTTTACAGCCACCCTGGAAATTTCTTTTATGCAGGCCTGTAAAAACCTGAGGAAAAAAGGGGCTAACATTAACAGAAGGCAAATGACGATAATGGGAGTGATAATAGGGGTCAGCCAGGTAAGCATGGGGGACTGCCACCAGTTGAGAGGCGAGACTGGTGCATTTTGCTTCTT
>CAUYLG010013601.1:0-109538 GCA_963573385.1 Cacajao melanocephalus
ACAGGGGTCTGTTGGGGGGGAAATAGGGGAGGGACAGTGGGAGGTGGGGAGGTGGGGAGAGATAGCATGGGAAGAAAAGCCAGATATAGGTGAAGGGGAGGAAAGAAGCAAATCACACTGCCACGTGTGTACCTATGCAACAATCTTGCATGTTCTTCACATGTACCCCAAAACATAAAATACAATAAAAATTAAAAAAAAATACGAATACACGGTACAACATGGATGAATCTACAAAATATTATGTTAAATGAAAGAACCTAACACAAAAGAGCATATATTGTATGAATCTATTTACATAAAATGTACTGGAAAAACACCTCTATAGAAATAGAAGGTAGATTAGTGATTTCCTATGGCTGGAGGTACGAAGAGAGATTAACTTAATCAGGCATGTGACATCTTACTGGAGTAATGACAGTGTCGTATTACGGTGATAGTTACACAGCTCAGCATATTTAATAAAAAGCCTTGAATTTACAACAATCATAATAATAAGGCCAGGCCTTTCTCAAGCCTAAGATTAAATAAAATGCCTCTGCTCTACTTTCTCTTGTCACCTAATTTAGAACTAGGCAGCCCAGGTTTGAATCCACTCCCTAGCTATGTGACCACAAGCCAGTTATTTAACTACATTATTTCATCACTGGAAAATGGAATTTTCATAAGAGGTTAAGGCTCTTGAAAAAATTAAATGAGATGATACACATACATGTTAATACATGTGCTGTGCTTAGAACAGTGCCTGACACATAGTAAGTGCTTCTCAGGTGTTTGCTATTATCTGTATACCCCATATCTAGACAGATATAAAATAATGTACATCTGCTTGGCTTTTCACTGCCTAAAAGTGTTTGCATTCACTTTAGGCTTGCATCACAGGCATGTGTACACTCTTCAACAGCAGATGCTCACAGGGTCTCACTCTGCCACTCTGGCTGAAGTGTAGTGGTGCGATCATGGCCCACTGTAGCCTTAACTTCCCTAGACTCAGGCGATCATCCCACCTCAGCCTCCCGAATAGCTGGGACTACAGGTACATACCACCATGCCCAGCTAATTTTTGTGTTTTTTGTAAGCACAGGGTTTCACTGTGTTGCCCACACGGGCCTCAGACTCCTAGACGAAGCAATCTGCCCACCTTGGTCTCCCAAACCAACAAATCCTTTAATCCCTAGTCTCAGGTTCTCATTGATATAGGTTGTCTTTTTGTAACAACTCAACAAACTTTTTTCTTTCTTTTCTTTTTTTTTTTTGCAGTTGCACAATCTTGGCTCACTGCAACGTCTACCTCCTGGGTTCAAGCAATTCTGCTGCCTCAGCCTTTCAAGTAGCTGGGATTACAGACACCTGCCACCATGCCCAGCTAATTTTTTGTATTTTAGTAGAGATGGAGTTTCACTATGTTGGCCAGGGTGGCCTCAAACTTCTGACCTCAAGCAATCCACCCACGTTGGCCTCCCAAAGTGTTGGGATTACAGGCATAAGCCACCACGCCCAGCCAACAAACTCTTTTGTACTAGTGTTTATTCCATTAATTTGTTCATTGATTCTTTGAACATTTATTGAATACAGATTAATTGAATGTCAATGATGTGCCAAACAGTGTCCTAGATGCTGGCGATTAAATATAGGAGACACAATCTCTGTCCTTAATAAGTTTATAGTCAGAATCAGAGGTCCCCAAACCTAACTGGGCATGAGAAAAACAATAGAATAATAAGTTGGGATGTGGAGCAGGAAGGTTTTAGCCTTCTCCCTCTCCCCTTACTAACCTGCATCAATCCCTGAAAGCGACTTCTAATTTGCAAACAACTGTGGCTGGGCACGGTGGCTCACACCTGTAATCCCAGCACTTTGGGAGGCCGAAGTGGGTAGATCACAAGGTCAGGAGTTCTAGACCAGCCTGGCCAATATGGTGAAACTCCGTCTCTACTAAAAATACAAAAATTAGCCAGGCATGGTGGCGGGCACCTGTAGTCCCAGCTACTCGGGAGGCTGAGGAAGGAGAATTGCTTGAACCCAGGAGGCAGAGGTTGCGGTGAGCCAGGATCATGCCATCGCACTCCAGCCTGGGCAACAGAGTAAGACTCTGCCCCAGAAAAAAAAAATCCCAAAAAATTGTTTTAAAACTAATATAATATATGAATAAAAACACCTTAGAAATAGAAAACCTTGCTATTTGTATTGATCTGTAAGGGGCAATGTAAAAGCAGTATGCTTGTGATGCAGACAATTTTATGGTAATTCTCCCAAGGGTGACTCTCTCAAACTCCTATCCTGAGTTTCTTCTCTATAGAAATTCTGTAGCTCTCATCAGGCCATAAAGTTTTACTCATTCATTTATTTTTTTGAGATGGGGTCTGACTCTGTTGCCCAGGCTGGAGTGCAGTGGCACGATCATGGCTCACAGCAATCTCCACCTCCTCAGGCTCAGGTGATCCTCCCACCTCAGTCTCCTAGAAGCTGGGACTACAGGTGTGAACCACCAAGCCTGGTTGATTTTTTGTATTTTTTGTAGAGACAGGATTTTGCCATGTTGCCCAGGCTGGTCTCAAACTCCTGGCCTCAAGCAATGCTCCCACCTTGGCCTCCCAAACTGCTGGGATTACAGGCGTGAGCCAGTATGCCTGGCCCGGTGGTAATTTATAAATCATAGATACACTAGACTTTCCGAATCAGAATCTATAGGGGTAGAGCCCAGGCACTTGTTCTTTGTTTTTAACATACAATTGTTTATATTGGTCACATATGCAAAAGCAAAACAGAAGATTATAAGGGGTATTAATGGACAGAAATCATGTGATTAGTTTTGTTTTTTCTGCTAGGTGACATTTTTTTTTTTAAATTTTAATAGTTTTAGGGGTACAAGTGGTTTTGGGTTACATGAATGAACTGTATAGTGGTGAAGTCTGGGCTTTCAGTATATCCCTCACCAGAACAGTGTACACTATACCCAAGAGGTAATTTTTAAGCGCTTTCTCCTTCTCACCCTCCCCCTGGCACCTGTATTTTTAACAACCTTCCCAAGGGTTCAGTTTATGGACCTGCTTTTGGGAACCACTGCTGTAAATCATGGATGGAGGGGAAGGAAGATGAATTAAACTAAAGGTAGGGAGGCCAGCTAGGAGGTAAGAGATCAGGACACAGTGAATCAGGCTAGGAGGTTGTAGTAAGCTGAAAAACAACCCCCATGGATGGCCATGTCCTAACCCTTGAACCTGTGAATGTTACTTTACATGTCAAAAGGACTTTACAGATGTGATTAAGATAAGGCTCTTGAGAGGGGGAGATTATCCTGAATTATCTGGGTCGGCCCCAGATGTAATTACAATTGCCCTTATAAGACGGAAGCAGAGCGAGATTTAACTGCAGGAGAGGAAGTAGGTCATGTGACTAAGGAAGCAAGGAGAGAAAAAGCGATGTGGTAGAAGGGGCCACAAGCCAAGGAATATAGGTGGCTTCCAGGAACTAGAAAAGACACAGAAATGGGTTCTCCCCTAGAGACCCCAAAAGGAATCAGCTTTGCTGACACCTTAGTGTTAGACCTGTAAGACTCATTTCAGATTTCTAGCCACCAAACTGTAGGAGGATACATTTGTGTCATGTTAAACCACTAAGTCTGTGGTTATTTTTTATAGCAGCCATAGTAAACTAATACAAAGGGAAAACTAAAGAACTAACACAGAGGTAGTAGGAGTAAAACCATTAAAATTTCATAATTGATAGGCTCTATTAGGTTAAGAGAGAGAGACGAGGAATCAAGAATGAGTCTAGATTTCTAATCATAGATGGCTGCTGCCATGCCAACAACAGGAGGAGGTAAACAATTTAATTAGTTGTTTGGCCAGGTGTGGTGGCTCACACCTGTAATCCTAGCACTTTGAGAGGCCAAGGCAGGTGGATCATTTGAGGCCAGGAGTTCAAGACTAGCCTGGCCAACATGATGAAACCCCATCTCTACTAAAAATACAAAAATTAGCCAGTGTAGTGACACATGCCTGTAATCCTAGCTACTCAGGAGGCTGAGGTAGGGGAATCACTTAAACGGGGAGGAGGAGGTTGCAGTGAGCCAAGATCATACCACTGCACTCCAGCCTGGGTTACAGAGTGAGACTCTGTCTCAAAAAAATAAAAAAGAATATAATTAATTGGTTGGTTGGTTGCTTGCATGATGTACAGGTAAAGGGGGCCAGCAGACACTTGGAATATGCAGGACTGAAGTTTTGATTCTGTTATCATCTGCAAAATGGACAAAATAAAATATTCCATGTCTAGCGGTTGTGAAAACTAAAGGTAATATATTCAAAAGCCTAGCATGCGTAGGCATTCAAATGTTAGAGGAAATATCTTTACCACTATGTGGTTCCATGATCTGGGATTTGTTTGGCAGGCAAGGCATGTGATGAGACTCTGCCTCTAATCCCCACCCTCTTCCCATCAGCCTGTTTGGCAGAACGTAAAATAGTAGCTGGAGCAGTCACTGAAAAGATCATTAACACCTGCTAAGATTTTGTGGGCTGCAGATTCAGTGCCTATGAAAAGTAACTCTATTGACCATAGAAGAAGTCCTGGGCTAATGCAGCCGGTCAATATTTTCTAATCAAGTAAAGCCTCATTGAGACAGAGGCTCAGCTGAAGTTTATCTTTTCCTCTTTTTAAAGAGAAAGACTTTGGGAAGCAAATGAGTTTAACAAGATTTCCAAAGGGAATATTTAAACGGCTGAGAAAACAAACTGCTTTTAATCGCCTTCAAACACTTGAGAAGCACCATTTGCGGTCCAACTGATACGAGAATTGCACATTGTTTCTAACTCTTTATTGTACAGTGCTCAGGGCAGACCAAGAAATCAACTTACAGCCCAGTTCCTTTTCCTAGAAATCATGAAACTGTTTCCTTTAAAATGTGTCTTCATTCCTTACCTTCCACTTATTCTGGCTGGCTTTCCTCTAATAAGGAATCAGACTAAGTTTTGATGGATGTTTTTATTCCACCATGTCAAACAAAAACCCGTTCTCAATAACATCCTCTCCCTCATGTCCATATCAAAGCCATTACCAAGACCTAACAATTTCCCTCCATTTCTTTATACTTTGGCCTTCAAAATTCTAGTCCCAGCTTCCAACATCTCTTACCTAGATAACTATAACAGGTCTTTCTCTGGTTTCCTGAATCTTTTCTAGTGCCTTTCCAATTCTCCATCCTGACAACAGATACTGATCCCAAATAAAACATAGCCTCTGAAGGCAGATTGAACGGGATCACTAGCTGTGGGGGATTTAGCTCACAAGGAATCTTAATGAGGCTCAATGTCTTCATCCACAAAACCAGAAAATCAATAGCAGTTGTCTCTGAGGTCTGAGGTAAGGATTAGTTGAGTGAAGTGCTTCTCGTAGTGCCTGCAAATAGCAACTGCTCAGCAAATATTCGGTGTGGTTACTAATAACCAGCCTGTCAGGACAATCTCACCCATTATTATAAACGTGCACATGTTTATTATAAAATACTCATTCATCTGTTTATATAGGTGAAGTGCAAAATGGCTCAGGACTTTTCTTTCCCATATTTTTTGAGGCAAGCATAATTAGAAAATGCATATGATTTAAACGAAACCAATCATACTTCTGAACAGTTTTATGGTTTTCCCTTAAATAAATTAACAAAATTTTTTTCATTCTCCTCCCAGCCTCTTCTCCCAACTCATTCCCTGAGGACCCTCAGTTAAAAAAAAAAAAATTGATTTTTTTTTTTTTTTTTAGATAGAGCCTCACTCTGTCACCCAGGCTGGCATGCAGTGGCGTGATACTGGCTCACTGCAACTTCTGTCTCCCAGGTTCAAGCAATTCTCCTGCCTCAGCCTCCCGAGTAGCTGGGATTACAGGCTCCCACCACCATGCTCGCTAATTTTTGTATTTTTAGTAGAGTTGAGGTTTCACCATATTGGCCAGGCTGGTCTCGAACTCTTGACCTCAGGTGATCCAGCCACCTGAGCCTCCGCGAGTGCTGAAATTACAGACAAGAGCCACCCTGCCCAGTCAAAAAAAGAGAGAATTTTTAAAGAAATAAAAATCAAGTATCCAGACTGGGCTATCAAGTATTCAGAAGGGCACTTTATCAGAATATGAAGAGAAAATTAAATCCTTAGTTGACCAAATATAAACCATGAAAAGTCAGAAAGTAATACGGCCCCCAAATCTCCTCCGTTTGCAACTCTCCCTAAGCACCAAAGTGTGTTTTCTCTATCAGGTGATTCCTTTTATCTTAGGAGCCCTCTAATCATTACTTAGAATGTGCTCTGCATTGGATAATTCAAAAGCAAAATCTCTCACAAGCGAATTTTTCAAGAAAAGCTCATTAACTTAACGTGAGGGAAGCATTCTCTGAAGCAATGAAAATAATATTTTTAAATGAAATGCCGTTTTCTTACTTTTAAAAGACCCAGGGCTGGAGTTAGAACTTCAAGAGGCTCTGAAGGCTGAGGAGGTTCTCTGATGGCCACGCCCATACTCTACTTTGTATTTCAAAATAAAAGCCCCCTTATGGCCGGGCGCGGCGGGATTGTGGGTAGCTCACACTAGCATTCCCAGTACTTAGGAAGGCTGAGACGAGGGGATCACTCTTGAGGTCAGGAATTTGAGACCAGCCTAGCCAACATGGAGAAGCCCCGACTCTACTAAAAATACAAATATTAGCCGGGCGTGGTGGTGCGTGCCGGTGGTCCCAGCTACTCAGGAGGCTGAGGCAGGAGAATCGCTTGAACCCGGTAGGCGGAGGTTGCAGTGAGTCAAGATCGCGCCATTACACTCCAGTCTGGGCAACTGACAGACTCTGTCTCAAAAATAAAGTAAAATAAAAGCTTCCTGAAAAGAAGACCAAAGTTGTAGTTCAAATACCATATTGTTGATTTTCTTGACAGAGCATATATTTAATTTTTTTTTTTGGCTGATGTACCTTCAGGAAATTGTGTTGTATGTGTGTGTGTGTGTGTGTGTGTGTGAAATTGCTCTGCTGGTAACTAAGCATGTGTTCAATCTGACTAGCAAGGATGCAGAACTGTAAGGACGTGCATAGGCACATCAGACTAGTCTGGCACAGAGTGGTCTAGCAAAGGTGGAATTTAGAGGCCTGGGTTCAAATCCCAGTTGAGCCACTTACCAGCTGTCTGACCTTAAGCTAGTTACTCTCAATGAACATCAACTACCCTGTTTGTTGTTGAAACATTGTTGTGTGGAGATTAGAAAAGGTATACAGAAACACAGTAAGTATCCCCTAAATGGCAATGAAATAACAATATACAGCTATTTGCCATTAACCCACTACTTATGTGTAAATAGAGCCTAAACTCAGCACTATCGATTTCCTTAAGTAGACTAGCCTGGCACCTTTACAAATGTTTACTTTTTCAAAATTCTCTTAGCATGTTCAGAGGACAAAGAATTGTTCAAAAATTTCACAAATTTTAATTTAGCAGAATTGAAGTTACCGACTTTTTGGCATCCTAAAATGTAGAGAGAAGAAATGGAACGAGAGGGTAAGAAAATTATATATGAAATGACCTAAGGAAAAAGTATAACAGAATACATATGATGTCAGAGGATTTTAAGCATTTGAGGAGTAAATAAAATGTTATTCTCAGGAGTATGTTTATGTTTTTATTTTATTTATTTATTTTTTGAGATGGAGTCTTGCTCTGTCACCAGGCTGAAGTACAGTGGTGTAATCTCGACTCACTGAAATCTGTGCCTCCCGGGTTCAAGTGATTCTCCTGCCTCAGCTTCCCAAGTGGCTGGGACTACAGGCAGGCACCACCATGCCCAACTAATTTTTGTATTTTTAGTAGAGATGGGGTTTCACCACGTTGGCCAAGATGGTCTCCATCTCTTGATCTCGTGATCTGCCCGCCTCGGCCTCCCAAAGTGTTGGCATTACAGGCATGAGCCACCGTGCCCAACTGTTATTTTATTTTATTTTATTTTAGATGGAGTCTCACTCTGTTGCCAGGTTGGAGTGCAGTGGCGCAATCTTGGCTCACTGCAACCTCTGCCTCCCAGGTTCAAGCAATTCTTCTGCCTCAACTTCCCGAGAAGCTGTGATTACAGGAGTGCCACGACGCCGAGCTAATTTTTTTGGTAGAGACAGGGTTTCGCTGTGTTGGCCAGTTCACTTGAACTCCTGGCTTCAAGTGATCCCCCTGCCTTAGCCTCCCAAAGTAGTGGGATTACAGGTGTGAGCCACTGTGCCCTGTAGGAGTATATTTAATGTCTGCTAGGAAAACCTACTTTTCTGAGAATATGAAGGCTTTCAATGCCTGCTGAATTATTTTAAGTCTTGTCACACAACACAAAGGATGTCGTTATTCTTAGGAAATACGTACTAAAAATAATATTTAATATTGAGGATGATTTAAAAAAAAAAAGGAAGCTGGGTGCAGTGGCTTATGCCTATATTCCCAACACCATGGGAGGCCAAGCTTCCAGGAGGAATGATTGAGCCTAGGAATTTGAGACCAGCCTGGGCAACATAGCAAGACCCCATTTCTATAAAAAAATGTAAAAATTAGCAAGGTGTGGTGGTGCATGCGCCTATAGTCCCAACTACTCAGGAGGATTGCTTGAGACCAAGAGTTACAGTAAGCGATGATGGTGCCACTGCCCTCCAGTCTGGGATAAAGTCTTTAAAAACAAACAAAAAATGTAATGCCTGTAATTCCAGCACTCTGGGAGGCCGACGCGACCAGATCATGAGGTCGGGTGATTGAGATCATCCTGGCCAACATGGTGAAACCACATCTCTACTAGAAAAAAAAAAAATTAGCCAGGTGTGGTAGTGCACACCTATACTGCCAGCTAGTTGGGCAGCTGAGGCAGGAGAATCGCTTGAACCCGAGAGGCAGAAGTGTAGTGAGCCAAGGTCACGCCTCCACTGCACTCCAGCCTGGGCAACAGAGTGAGACTATGTCTCAAAAGAAAAAAAAACACTCCTATAAATCAGTAACAAAAGACAATCCAGTAAGAAAATGTCAAAGACTTAAAAAATACTTTAGAAAATACATAAAAAGTAAGCTGGGCATGGTGGCTCACGCCTGTAATCCCAGCACTTTGGGAGGCTGAGGTAGGCAGATCACCTGAGGTAGGGAGTTTGAGATCAGCCTGACCAACATGGAGAAACCCTGTCCCTGCTAAAAATACAAAATTAGCTGGGTGTAGTGGCGCATGCCTATAATCCCAGCTACTTGGGAGGCTGAGGCAGGAGAATCACTTGAACCTGGGAGGTGGAGGTTGCAGTGAGCCGACATGGCGCCATTGCATTCCAGCCTGAGCGACAAGAGCGAAACTCCGTCTCAAAAGAAAACCAAAACCAAAAACACAGATGCGCGCGCGCACACACACACACACAGAGTAAATAACCATTTCAGAAAGATTGAGATCTTGTCTCTAAAAGAAAGGAAAAAGCGAGATGCTGTCATTTAACAGATCTGAGGACACCTCGTCACCCCTGTTGTAGTCATTCATTCAACTATCTACCATCAGCCTTGTATTAGATACTGAGGATAAAATGACCAAGATTCATGCGTGCCCCTCACTCTCAGGGAGAGGGAGAAAAAGTGTACCCTTGAGGACATTTATTGAGCAGTACCTATATGCCAGGCACTGCTTTAAAACATTATACATGTAGCCAGGCACGGTGACTCACACCTATAATCCCAGCACTTTGGGAGGCGAAGGCAGGTGGATCACTTGAGCTCAGGAGTTCCAGAGCAGCCTGACTAACACTGTGAAACCCTGTCTCTACTAAAAATAAAAAAATTAGCCAAGTGTGGTGGCATGTGCCTGTAATCCCATCTACTCAAAAAGCTGAGGCAGGAGAATCACTTGAACCCAGGAGGAAGAGGTTGCAGTGAGCCGAGATCGTGCCTTTGCACTCCAGCCTGAGTAACAAGAGCAAAACTCCATCTAAAAAAAAAAAAATTATATACACAAGTGGATTTATTATGGACTTTATTGACAGTACTGAGTCAAATGTTATGTAATTCTCATCTCTCCTTTTCTTACAAAGTTACTATTGAAAGCTGTTAATTGAAAAATAGCAACAACCATAAAATTTAGATTTCTCAAAAAAAAGTCCATGTAAGCCACTTTGAAATAGGCGTGTGTTCTTCAAAAATGTCATTCTTGGCTGGGTGCGGTGGCTCACACCAGTAATCCCAGCACTTTGGGAGGCTGTGGCGGGCAGATCACAATCAAGAGATTGAGATCATCCTGGCCAACACAGTGAAACCCCATCCCTACTAAAAATACAAAAATTAGCTGGGCGTGGTGGCGCATGCCTGTAGTCCCAGCTACTAGGGAGGCCGAGACAGGAGAATTGCTTGAACCCAGGAGGCAGAGGTTGCAGTGAGCCAAGATCACGCCACTGCACTCCAGCCTGGCGACAGAGCAAGACTTTGTCTCAAAAAAACAAAAAAAGTCATTGCCTTGAAAGACAAAGACTGAGGAACTGATCAAAATCAAAGGAGGCATAATCATCAAATCTAACATGCAACCTTGGTCTGGATTCTGTACTGCAGAAAAAAAAAAATGCAACAAAAGTCCTTATTGGGTTAATTGACAAAATTGAAAGATAGTAGATTCTATAAAAGTATTGATCAATATTTAATTACCTGAATTAGGTAATGGCAGTGTGGTTTCATAAGAGGACATCCTTGTCCTTAGGAGATACACACTAAAGAATATAAGCGTAAGGCAGAGTGATGAATGCAGCTTAATCACAAACTGTTCAAAAAAATGTTTACAGGCCAGATGTGGTGGCTTATGCCTGTGATCCTAGCACTTTGGGAAGCCAAGGAAGGCAGAACACCTGAGGTCAGGAGTTCGAGACCAGCCTGGCCAACATGGCTAAACCCTGTCTCTACTAAAACTACAAAAATTAGCTGAGCATGGTAGCCCGTGCCTGTAATCCCAGCTACTCAGGAGGCTGAGGCAAGAGAATCGCTTAAACCCAGGAGGCAGAGGTTGCAGTGAGCCAAGATTACGCCACTGCACTCCAGCCTGGGAGACAAGAGTGAAACTCCATTAAAAAAAAAAAAGTTTGCATATGACAAATGACAAAGTAAATGGGTAAATGTTAACAGTTTGTGAATCTAGGAAAAAGGGATGTAAGAGTTTTTCAATACTATTCTTGTAATTTTTCTTGACACTTGTAATTATTTATGAATAAAAGTTTAAAAATTATGTACATCCAAAAAACAGCATTCCTAATAGTGCAAAGGTAGGAATGAAAATTCCAAACCCATACTCTCTGCAGCTGGGTATCATTAAGAATGATGTCCTGTTGTGACCAAATATTAAAAGTTTGATCTGCCATGGTGAATTTCCATGGATTTGGGCAATAAATTGAAACATTCTCCCAGTCTAGGGTTTTATTGTCATTCCCCTGGGAATGTACACTTGGTCAGATATTCTTTATTTTGGCACCAGGTCACCTGCCATTCCAGAATGTGTTTTGAAGTCAATTCACCTCTTAGGCCATCCAAATATTGAAAATTTTATTAAAATATAAGGTAAAACTGAACAGATTTTTATCTTGAAATTTCCCCAGCCCATTCCTATTTCTACTCATCACTCGGGAATTTTTACTTGTAACCTGAAGTCCCTAATGAGCTTAGTCTCTTGATTGGCCAAACATAACTTTGCCCTGATTTAAAGTTTTTCCCTCATTTAACAATGTGATTTATGTGCTAACTTACACATATCTCGGGAGGTGAAGGATTCAAATACCAGCCGTGACTTGGGACTTTAAGAGAAATAACTTTATGTAGGCTCAGTTATAAATGGAGAGAAAATTCTTACCTCAGAGAGATGATGTAAGAGATAATTATCATTTGCAAAATGTCTCAAGGTCTTAAGATGAAAGGGGTCATTTGGGTGTATCAGATTGTCATTTTTATTATGGGTTCTCTCACATTTTTTTTGTTATTATACAGAGCACAATCATTTTAGGCTGTTTCCTCAGAAGCCTATGAAGGTGGTTGCCTCATTTTGCCCATTAAACAAATGAATTTACTTGCCCTTGGCTGCAGGAAATGTTCCTATCAATGGAATAAAAAATAAAGAAACTCATAGGCCTAGCCATGTTTCTTCTCCTTTATTTTTACTGATTGACTAGATTAGCTATTTTATTTTCAGTTTATTGTTTTGCTTTATTTTTTGTAAAAGATGAGGTCTCACTCTGTTCCCAGGCTGGAGCACATTGGCTATTCAGAGGCACAATCACGGCACACTACAGCCTTGAATTCCTGGGTTCCAATGATCCTCCTACCTCAGCTTCCCCAGTAGCTGGGTCTACAGGGGTGCACCCCCATGCTTGGCTTGTTTGACTTAATTTTTTTTCATGTTATTGTTTTAGTTTAATTTCATTAAACAAACTACTCTTACCTTAGTATGTTTGAATTGTAAGCACATGGCCAAATAAATTCCATCAATAGTTATTCAGCACCTACCATGTGTTAGGCACAGAGAGAAAATGGACAGATAAACAGACTCAGTCACTGATCTCATGAAACTCAGAGTCCAGTTGGGGAGAAACAAAAGAAATAATCACACAGTAAGTGTTTCATTTTATTTTTCTATTTTGAATTTTTTGAAATAGAGTCTTGCTCTGTTGCCCAGGCTGGCATGAAGTGGCCTGATCTCGGCTCACTGCAACACCTGCCTCCTGAGTTCAAGCTATTCTCCTACCTCAGTCTCCCGAGTAAGTGGGATTATAGGGGCATGTCTAATTTTTTATATTTTTAGAAGAGATGGGGTTTCATCATGTTGTCCAGGCTGGTCTTAAACTCCTGACATCAAGTGATCCGCCTGCCTTGGCCTCCCAAAGTGCTGGGACTACAGGCATGAGCCACTTCACCTAGCCAAATACTTCATTTTAAGGTTTGGCAAAGGCATAAACAGAAAGTAAAGCATGAGATGTCGGATTATAAAGATGGAACTTGATGTAAATCAACTTCAAATAGATCTTTCCAGTTCTGCTTGTAATGAATGTGAGCACAGATTTTCTCATAGATAAGTTATTTTAATAACACAATTTGTCAGGAACCATGCATCTAGTCCACAGGAAGAGTTCAGCATCACTTTCTTAGCAACGCTTCTTATTTTCTCAGAGTTTTAATATTTTTGAGGATTACATAACGAAATGGAATATTGCAACTATAGAAAGAAACCAGCAAATACTGAGCCAAAATTGGTTCTTACATACTTGATGGTAAAAATCAAGATGAAATTAAATATTTTTTAAAAGCACAAAATAAACGATACTGTAGCAATGAATCAAAGAACAAGCTGTAGGACCCATTGCCATTCCTCAGATTGCATCTAGTTAGTTATTAAATGCTTTCTACTTTACTCTATGAAGGCTCAATAAATGATACATTTGTTGGGCTCATATTGCCTTTTTCACTTAGGTATTGAATAATCTTGCATAGAAATGACCCCCTTCTGGTACAGGTCCAAGACTGAGTTGGCTCATACTGAAATAACTGTAAAGCTCTTACAGGCAGTCTCTTAAGTACAGTTACACATCGCTTAATGAGGGGGTCATGTTCTGAAAAATGTGTAGGTAGCAGATTTCCTCATTGTTCGCACATCGAAGGATACACTCACAAAAACCTAAATGGAACAGTCGACTACACACCTAGGTTATATGCGATGGCCTATTGTTCCTAGGCTGCAAACCTGTGAACCATGATACTGCGCTGAACACTCCCAGCTATTCTCCAAGTGCTGAACACTCTGGGCAATTACAACACAATGGTAAGTATCTGTGTATCTAAACATATCTAAATACAGAAAAAGGGCCAGGCCCAGTTGCTCACACTTGTAACCCCAGCACTTTGAGACACCAAGGGAGGAGGATCCCTTGAGCCCAGGAGTTTGAGACCACTAAGCAACATAGTGAGATTCTTGTCTTGACAATTTTTTTTTTTTAACTATCTGGGCATGGAGGGGCACACCTGTAGTTCCAGCTACTCGGGAAGCTGAGGTAGGAGGATTGCTTGAGCTCATGAGGTGGAGGCTGCAGTGAGCCATGATCACACCACTGCACTCCAGCATGGGAAACAGTTTGACCCTATCTCTAAATAAATAAATAAGTAAACAAAGAAAGAAAAAGTATAGTAAAAATACAGCATTAAAATCTAATGGGACTGTTGGAAGTAAAAAAGTTCCTTTCTAAAGTTTTCTTTCTTGTTAAAGAATAAGTGTGCTATAATTCTTTGTTAAGCCCTATCCTATGTAGCAGTTAGACATGCCATGTTTATGTGTAGTACATTCTATGCCTTTGTACTTTAACCAAGATATCTGTGCTGGACATTCTCACAGGCATGTCCCAACTCTCCATTGCTTTTACCTGTTTAGAAAAGTTTTAAGTTATTAACCAATCAGGTTTTAGTTTAGATTGTGAAGTCTGACTCCGCCCAACAGAGATCCGACACAGCAGTATGCACAACCCCAGACGCATAAGGAATGAATATGTCTGCTTTCCTTGGTTCATTGTACTCTCATGGCAAAATGGCTAGTGAGAGAACCCTTCCTGCAGTCCAGGAAGTAAAAATCATGTTGCTAAAAGATCCTTTGTCTCAGTGCTGATTTTACTTTGTGGCACTGAGCATCTATTTCCAACAGGGACCAATGTTGTATATGGGATTTGTCACTGACTGAAACATTGTTATGTGGTACATAACTTGTATTAATATGTCTAAATAACCACAGAGGACTGGACATTTATTGGCCCTATCACCTGCTTCCTAAATGAGCATGCAATGTTAGGCCCTAGAGGTAATGATCAGCACTTAAGATATTCCTTGGCACATACTGAGTGCCCCAAAATATTTGTTGGTAAATGAATGGATGGATCAATGAATGAGAAAAAGTAATCTATCTGTTTGTAGGAGAAAAGAGGGTTACATGCCAAAAACTAAGGAACCAAACCCAATTTTTGAATTTTTTTACTCAGCGTCACAAATTTAAAACTTTTGGTTCAACAGCCTGTATTCACATAGGCTATTGTTTAGAACGGTTTATACAGCTTTCAAACAAAGCAGCATGTACAACGTTTGTTGCAGCTTTGTATATGGTAGCCAAAGATTACAGCCTGTAATCCTAGCACTCTGGGAGGCCAAAGTGGGAGGACTGTTTAAAGCCAGGAGTTCAAGATCAGCCTGGGTAACATAGCAAGACCCTGTCTGTACAAAAAACTTTCAAAATTAGCTGGGTGTGGTGGTACGTGTCTGTCATCCTAGCTACTTGGGAGGCTGAGGCAGGAGGACCTCTTGAGCCCAGGAGTTCCAGCGAGCTGTGATCACACCAGTGCACTGCAGCCTGTGTTACAGAGCAAGACCCTATCTCAAAAAAAAAAGTTACAACCTAAATGACTCTCTGTAGGAGCTTGGTTAAATAAATTACAGAACCAAAAAATGAAGTATTTACAGCTGTTTAATAATTTTACACATTTCCTCAGACACCTGGGAAGGCATCTGTTGCTGTTGTTTCATTTCACTGATCAAGCAAACAAATTTTCCCCACCCCCTATTTACAAGTAGGGTTCATAGCAATAAAATGAAGAATGAAAAATTTCTAGTCATGCTGCCATATTTAAGAAACAGCTAAATATTTTCGAATATGGAACAACCTCTAAGATATATTTCTGAGCAAAAACAGCAAGGTTAATATAGTATCATTTGTGTAAATTAAAAGAAAGATCTATGCACAGAATATCTTAGAAAGTACACACAAAGAAATGTGCAACAACAGTTAAACTATTGCCTTTGGAGAGAGGAAATGAGTAGGATTGATACCCTCTTCTCACTGTAAGCTCTTTGTACTGTTGACATTTTTCTAAAAAAATACACATATTTTTACTTATTCAAAATTTCAGTTTCATATTTAAGGGATGAACTCTTGGAAGACTTTCACTTAAAAACAAAACAACTTAAAAGAAGATGGATCTTGGAGCAATTCCACTCTCATTCTGATTTTCTATACATGATGCTATATTTTTACAGAGCACAGAACTGTTTCTGTATTTCTATCACCCTTACCAGCTAGGACAATTTTGCTACCAATTACCGAAGTTCCAATTCAAACAGTAAATAGAATGTATTTACCTAGCAGAAGAGTCTAGAAGGAGAGCATGTTTCACATGGGATTTGATTCCAGGCTCCCCCACTGTTTTCCTTCAGTTCTCTAAATTCTGGCCTCCTCCAAATTAACACTGGTCCCAGGCTTTGGTCCCCTCTTGGTAGCAAAAAAAAAAAAAAAAAAAAAAAAGGTTCCTCCCCTCCACCACTTTTCAGGCCTGCACCATCACCACCAAACTGCAGAATGAAGGATGCCTCTGTCCCTGCATTCCAAGTACAACCAACCAGTCTATTTTATTTATTTATTTATTTATTTATTTATTTATTTATTTATTTATTATTGACACAGTCTTGCTCTGTTGCCAGACTGGAGTGCAGTGGTGAGATCTTGGCTCACTGCAACCTCTGCCTCCCAGGTTCAAGTGATTCTCCTGCCTCAGCCTCCCGAGTAGCGGGACTACAGGCGTGCACCACCATGCCCAGCTTATTTTTGTATTTTTAGTAGAGACAGGGTTTTACCATGTTGGCCAGGATGGTCTCTGTCTCTTGACCTTGTGATCCGCCTGCCTTGGCCTGCCAAAGTGCTGGGATTATAGGCGTGAGCAACCGCACCCAGCCTATTTTTATTTTTTGAGACTGTCTTGCTCTGTTGCCCAGGATAGAGTGCAGAGACACAATCTCAGTTCATGGCAACCTCTACCTTCTGGGTTGAAGTGATTCTCCTGCCTCAGCCTCCTGAGTAGCTGGGACTACAGATGTGCACCACAACACCCAGCTAATTTTTGTATTTTTGTAGAGACGGGATTTCACCATGTTGGCCAAGCTGGTCTCGAACTCCTGGCTTCAAGTTATTTTCCAGCCTTGGACCCCCAAAGTGCTGGGACTACTCCCCTGTAGTGCCAGCTACTTGGGAGGCTGAGGCAGAAGAATCACTTGAACCTGGGAGGCGGAGGTTGCAGTGAGCCAAGATCACGCCACTGCACTCCAGCCTGGATGACAGTGAGACTCCATCTCAAAAAAAAAAAATACTGTTTTTCTATGTGGTCATTTAACTTTTTAATACAAAGTATTAAATAAGCAAAGGAGCATCCATCTAAGACATGCACAATCACCAAGTCAAGATAGGAACCCTGCCTCAACTCAGTAACATGACGTGCCATTTGGACTCCTCTCCTGCAAGGAAGGAGTTCCTATGGTCATGGTCAGCTTCTATCTGTAATTTTGAAATAGAAATCACAGCTTCGAATACTGCCAAGTCTGCTGGCCTTTTCTAAACCCAGAATCTGGCAGAACCAACTACTCTCAAAATGCAAGCTGCATTTTCACTATTGAAGCTTTCAGATGGTTATGTCAGATTGTTTGAGTTATTAGACAGCCAGTCAGCCAGTCAATAAATACAAACTGTGCCCTTTCAGTGTGCCACATTCTGGGTAGGTACTTAGCATGCAGTAGTAACCAGACAGGGCCCAGCCACTCCCCACTCCGCCTGAGCTTGGTCTAACAAGGAAGGCAGACAGCAAACATATTTAATGAAACAGCTATGCACAAACTGCAAGAGAGCCTGTGTGATTTGTCCCTTACTCCTGTCTTTCAGCTCATCAAGGATGCCTCCCCTCTCATTCTCTGCAAGCCAGACGCTTTTATTTCCTAGAACTAGCACTGCTTTTTATTTTGTTCACACCCCTTTGAGCACACACTGTTCCCTCTATAAGGGAAACACCTTTCCAGTGCCGTATTCTTTTTCTGTTGTTTTTTTGAGATAGTCTAGCTCTGCCACCCAGGTTGGAGTGCAGTGGCAGGATCTCAGCTGACTGCAACCTCTGCCTCCTGGATTCAGGCAATTCTTGTGCCTCAGCCTCCCTGCTAGCTGGGATTACAGGTGCACACCCCATGCCCAGATAATTTTTGCACTTTTAGTAGAGATGGGCTTTCACCATGTTGGCCAGGCTGGTCCTGAAGTCCTGGCCTCAAGTGCTCCACCTGCCTTGGCCTCCCAAAGTGCTGGGATATAGGCATGAGCCACTGTGCCTGGCCTGCAGGAGTATGTTTAATGTCTGCTGGGAAAACCTACTTTTCTAAGAATATGAAGGCTTTCAATGCCTGCTCAATTATTTTGTGTCTTGTCACAAGACATAAAGAATATCTGTGTTCGTAGGAAATACACACTAAAAATAATATTTTAAATAAATAAATGATAAAAATAATATTTAATACTGAAGATCATTAAAAAAAGAAAAAGGAAGCTGGATGCTGTGGCTTATGCCTGTAATCCCAACACTATGGGAGGCCTGGCCTCTTCCAATACCTTATTAACCTCTTCTCTGTATTTCAGTGAAACTACGTTTCCTAAGGGAATCCTTCCCTCAGATTCGATCAGGTATCTTTACAGGGTCTTCCAGCCCTATCTGTGTTTTCCTCTTGGCACAGAGTCCCTTTAGATAAGGCATTTACTAGGCAGATATTTGATTACTATCTGTCTCCCCAACCAGACTCTATGCCCCATGAGGGTAAGAGTATTTGCATATTGTTTTCCACTTTGCTTTTCCATGCCACACCAAGCAGACTCCCAACTCAGGGCCTCGGTCGGTGCTGATCCTTCTGCCTGGAACACTGTCTCCCAGATACCTACTTGGTCCACACTCTCACTGTCTTCAAACCTCTGCTCAGATCTGAACTTAGCCATGAGGCTTCCCTTACCACCTTGTGCATAACAACAATCCTCACCTTGGGCATCAAAAGCCCCCCTTCCCCCCTCCATAGCACCTATCTTCAGAGACTCTATTTTCTGCTTTGTGTATTGCCACAGTAGAGTATAAGCTCCATGAGAACAAGGCCTTTTGCTCAATTAGTTAAGGGGTTTTCCCTCACTAGCTCAAAAGTGCCTGATATATCTTAGGTGCTCAATACATATTTATTGAATTAAACGATGAATCATTACCTAATGCTTAGCAAATTGACACATGATACACACTTGTAAATATTTTGAGAATGCCTTCATGAGGAAGTACAGGTGCTACTAAAACAAATACAGGGCATTTAACCTAGCTGGAGGAGTCACATAAGGTGGAATGGAATAAGAAACAGGGCTGGACACAGTGGCTCAAGCCTGTAATCCTAGCACTGAGGGAGGCTGAGGCTGGTGGATCACTTGAGGCCAAGAGTGCAAGACCAGCCTGACCAACACGGTGAAACCCCATCTCTACTAAAAATACAAAAATTAGCCAGGCGTGGTGGTTCATGCCTGTAATCCCAGCTACTCAGGAGGTTGAAGTGGTAGGATTACTTGAGCCCAGGAGGCAGAGATTGCAGTGAGCTGAGGTCGTGTCACTGTATTCCAACCTAGGCAATAGAGTGAGACCCTAATGTCAAAAAAAAAAAAAAAAAAAAGAAAAAAAAAGAAAAAGAAAAAAAAATAAAAGAAAGAAAAAGAAAGAGGGTTTCAGCCTTTTTTTTTTTTTTTTTTTGAGATGGAGTCTTGCTCTGTAGCCAGGCTGGAGTGCAAGGGTACGAATTAAGCTCACTGCAACCTCCGCCTCCTGGGTTCAAGCAATTCCCCTGCCTCAGCCTCCCAAGTAGCTGGGACTACAGGTATGAGCCACTATGCCAGGCTAAATTTTTTTTTTTTTAAATTTTTGGTAGAGACAGGGTTTCACCTTGTTGGCCAGGATGGTCTCGAACTCCTGACCTCGTGATCCACCCGCCTCAGCCTCCCAAAGTGCTGAGACTACAGGCATGAGCCACCGCACCTGGCCTGATTTTAGCCCTTTTTGTGGTGTTAATACAATAGGTCAAATGTAGGTCAAACTTTCTTACAGTTGGTGGTTAGACTAGAATGTCCAAACAGGAATGGGAACAGTGTTAAACCTTTCACTCCCCACATTTCCGTCTCTCCCATCCCCCTTGCTTTTCAACATATTTTCAGCTGGCAGTTGTTGTAGTTCTGTAGTTTCTTGCCAAGAACAGAGATTGAAAATGTCCCATAGAGAAATCAGCAACAGGGTTAACCAACTGGAAGCCAAACCCTGCAGCTATTTTCCAGCGTTCCTCAACTCCCAGGAGAATCAGAGCAAAAAAAGGAGCAGAGGTTAGAGGGCAGGGTTCTAGAAGTGTCATTCTCTTACTTATGTTGTTTGAGTTGTGTGGGTGGAGGGACTGTAGAGGGTATTGAACAGAGAGCCTTGTGCCTGAATCTTTTGGGAGATGAATTTCCTCTCCCTCTTTAAACGTTCTGGTCTTTTAGTTACTAATGATACTAAAGGAGCTATATGGTTTCTCCTGGAGCTGTGTCAGGATTTGCTCCATAAATTACCTGGGAGGATGCCATATGCAAATACAAGAAGAAATAGCAGTCTTGGTATTCATGGTGACAGCTTAGTTATCCTCAAGGGGAAAGGAAGGAGAAGTAGGTATCTTTTTTCTTAATAAAGTTTTTCCTATCACCTCTGAGATTCCATGGCTGTTCTTGGAAACAGGTTGGAACCAGCCTAGAAATTTTAGTAACAGCAATTTAGCCTAAATTTCAACATAATTCCATGTAATAGTTATAGTGCATTGATCTACTCTTTTGGAAACTACTTTAAAGATCTGTTCATACAATACTTACAATACTTTTCTGGGAGGTAGGAAGCCTCATAAAGAGATAAAAGCCATTCTAAATATGATGGTTATCTCCCTAAACCCAGATCAGTTTGCTTTTAATGTAGTAATCACTAATAAGATCAGCAACACTCAATTTATACACAAAGAAAGAATGAAAGGAACAAACTATATATTAACCATCAACATCATTTTTAGGCTAAATGACACTTCATGTAAAAAGTATTTCATATTAATAGCAATCATACACATTTTATGGTTGAGGACAGTGGAGTTTATTTATATAGGTTATATGACTTGTCTGAGGGCTGGGTGCAGTGGCTCACATCTGTAATCCCAGCACTTTGGAAGGCTGAGGTGGGTGGATCACCTGAGATCAGGAGTTCCTGATTTAAGCGATTCTCCTGCGTCAGCCTCCCGAGAAGCCAGGATTACAGGTGCCAGCCACATTCCCGGCTATTTTTTTGCACTTTTAGTAGAGATGGGATTTCACGGTGTTGGCCAGGATGGTCTTGAACTGCTGACCTCAGGTAATCCACATAACTTGGCATCCCGAAGTGCTGGAATTACAGGCGTGAGCCACTGTGCCTGGCCGAGCATGGGCTTTTATAACTGGCAGAATCAAAGCCCTGTGCTTTCACATAATGTCTAGACATTCTCAGACAAGTCTTTTTTTTTGAAACGAAGTTTCACTCTGTTACCCAGGCTACAGTGCAGTGCCGCAACCTTGGCTCACTGCAACCTCTGCCTCCTGGGTTCAAGAGATTCTCCAAGATCACACCATTGCACTCCAAGCCTGGGCAACAGAGCAAGACTCCCATCAAAAAAAAAAAAAAAAAAGCCCATGCTCTAAATCAAGATGTTGTTCTGAGCACTGGTATTTCCTATAATATTTTTATTCTCTGTAAGTTATATGGTTATATTTTTATTCTCTGTAAGTTATATGGTTATATTGCATAGCACATTCTATATCATTTTAGTAGGTCACAACTTTGTAATGTTGCCAGAGTGGTTTTCTAAAAATTATTTTAGGTCTGGCGTAGTGGCTTACGCCTGTAATCCTAGCACTCTGGGAGGCCAAGGCAGGCAGATCACTTGAGGTCAGGGATTCGAGACAAGCCTGGCCAACATTGTGAAATCCCATCTCTACTAAAAACTATAAAAATTAGCCAGGCGTGGTGGTGGGCGCCTGTAATCCTAGCTTCTTGGGAGGCTGAGGCAGGAGAATTGCTTGAACCTGGGAGGCAGAGGTTTCCGTGAGCTGAGATTGCACCACTGCACTCCAGTTTCAGCAACAGAGGGAGAATCTGCCTCAAATTTTACATATATATATATATATATAAATTTATTTATATTATTATTATTATTATTATTATTGAGAGGTTTCACTCTTGTTGCCCAGGCTGGAGTGCAATGGCACTATCTTGGCTCACTGCAACCTCTGCCTCCTAGCTTCAAGCAATTCTCCTGCCTTAGCCTCCCAAGTAGCTGGGATTACAGGCACCTGCCACCACACCTGGCTAATTTTTTATATTTTTAGTAGAGACAGGGTTTCACCATGTTGGTCAGGCTGGTCTCAAACTCCTGACCTTCAGGTGATCCACCCACCTCTGCCTCCTAAAGTGCTGGGATTACAGGTGTGAGCTACTGTGCCCAGCCTATTATTATTATTATTTTTAAAATGGGTCTCACTATATTGCCCAGGCTTAAGTTCTGGGCTCAAGCAGTCCTCCTGCCTCAGCCTCCCAAAGTGTGGGGATTGTAGATGTGAACCACTGTGCCTGGCCATTTTTTTTAAATTTAGGTAAAATTAATATAAAATAAAGTTCCCCATTTTAACCATTGTATATGACTCAGTAGCATTTATTAAATTCATAATGTTGTGCAACCATCACCACTGTCTAGTTCCAGAACCTTTTTATCACCTACCAAAATAAATCCCATAACCCTTAAGCAGCACTGCTCCCTCCTCTCCTCAGCTTCTGACAACTCCTAATGTATTTCCTGTTTCTATGGATTTGCCTATTCTGGACATTTCGTATAAATGAGATCATACAGCATGTAGTCTTTTGTGTTTTCCTTCTTCCACTCACTAAAGTTTTCAAGGTTGTTTTGTGTTTGTGCATGTATCAGTACTTTATTCCTTTTTATGGTTGAATACTATTCCATTGTATGGATATGCCACATTTGTTTATCCATTAAGGCATTGAGGAACATTTGGGTGTTTCTACCTTTTGGCTGCTGTGAATGTTACTTCTATGAACATTTGTGTAGAAGTGTTTGTTCACACACTAGTTTTCAGTTCTGTTGGGTGTATATACCTGGGAGTGGAATGGCTGGATCATACAGTAATTTTATGTCTGACTTATTGAGGAGCTGCCCACTGTTTTCCACGACAGCTACTCCATTCCACAGTCTCCCCAGCAATATATGAGGGTTTCAATTTCTTTGCATTCTCACCAACATTTGTTATTCTCCATTTAAAAAATATATATACTCATCCTAGTAGATGTATAGTGGTATCTCCTTGTGGTTTTGATTTGCATATCTGTAATGACTAATGATGTTGAACATATTTTTCATGGGCTTCAGAGTGTTTTAAGATAAATTTTAATTTTAGAAAAGTTTTAGATTCATAGAAAATCTGCAAAGATTATATAACAGTATGTTAGTAACATAATCCTCATATAAAATGTACTGGAAGGTATCTCTATGCTTCCTCTACTTCTTCTATCTTAGGCCTTACATTTTTTGATAGAGAAATATGTCATTGGAGCACACTACAGTTATTTATTTACTCTGTCACCCAGGCTGGAGTTCACTGGTGTGATCATAGCTCACTGTATTCTTCAATTCCTGGGCTCTAGGGATCTTCCCACTGCAGCCTCTTGAGCAGCTGGTACTACAGGCACACGCCACCATACTCTGTTAATTTTCATTTTTGTAGATACAGGGTCTCCTTTTGTTGCCCAGCTTGGTCTTCAACTCCTGGCCTCAAGGGATCCTTTCACCTTGGCTTCCTGAGTAGCTAGTAGCTTGGATTACAGGCATGAGCCACTGTACCTGGCTCACACTATAGTTACTAATGAAGGCGCTACAACATTGCTTATTTTGCCTTTAAAACCATGGGGTAGATATTATAGGGATGTTAGAAATTAATAAATGAAAGTATATAGCACAGTGGTTAAGAACATGGTCTTGGTCCTAGTCTCAGTGACACCAAGTCTGTATACTGGTTATGTCATCTTTGGCAAGGTACTTAACCTCTCTGAACCTCAGTCTAAATTTCTAAAACAGGGATAGCATCTACCTTATAGTGTCATGAGGATCAAATGAGAAAATGCATTGAAAGCACTTACGTGCAGTGTTCGGCACATCGTAAACACTCAATAAATGAGATGTTTACTTTGTTTGCTTGCATTTATTTTATTTTATTTATTTTCCTTTTTTGAGACAGAGTCTGGCTCTGTCACCCAGGCTGGAGTACAGTGGCGCGATCTCGGCTCACTGCAGCCTCCGCCTCCTGCATTGAAGCGATTGTCCTGCCTCAGCCTCCTGAGTAGCTGGGACTACAGGCACGTGCCACCATGCCCAGATAATTTTTGTATTTTTAGTAGAGGCAGGGTTTCACCATGTTGGCCAGCCTGGTCTCAATCTCCTGACCTCGTGATCCATCCACCTCGTTCTCCCAAAGTGCTGGGACTACCGGCGCGTGAGACAGACTTTCTCTGTTACCCAGGCTGGAGTGTAGTGGCATGAGCACAGCTCACTGCAGCCTCAACCGCCCGGGCTCAAGCAATTTGTCTGCCTCGGCCTCCCAAAGTGCTGGGATTATAGGCATGAGCCACCATGCTCAGCCTGCATTTAAAAGCATAAAACAATCACCTAATTTGTCTGTGTTGTTGTAGTTGGTTAGGATCCATGGAAGATAATCATTCCATCTCAAGTTCTTTCATTCATTCATGCATGTATTCATTCATTCTTCAAATATACATCAAGTCCATCTTGTGCGTCAAGTTGGCAAGGAGCTACCAAGGTGAGTAGTAGTCAAAAATCACTGGCCCAGAAGCAGAGAAACCTAGAATCAAATCCCAACTGCCATTTCCTAGGTGCCTGATGCTCTGCAAATTACACAGCCTTATCAAGCCTCTGTTTCCTCACCTGTAAAATGGGAACACTAATACTCCCTGCCTTGTAGGGTGGGGAGGATTAAATACACATATCACATAAAGCATTTACCAAAATGCTCAGCACTATAAGCCCTTCCTCAAAAAATGTTAGCCATTATTGTTATTATGGTCATGATTTTTGTTAAGACAAAGACAAATTATTGTAAAGATTTAATGTGACAAGACATGCAAAGATTTGTAGCAGTGCCTACCATGTTGTAAATGTGTCCCCATATAAATGTCATTCTTCTTTTGATTTGTTTTTCACTCATTTAAAAATGTAAAGCCATTCTTAGCTCATGAGTCAGACAGGCTCAGGTTAAGGAATGGATTGATTGTGTGTTGTAATCCCTGGCGTAGGGTATTGTAGGCAGAAAGGATAATTTTTTTTTTTGAGACAGAGTCTCACTCTGTTGCCTAGGCTGGAGTGCAGTGGCACAATCTAGGCTCACTACAACCTCCGCCTCCCATGTTCAAGTGATTCTCCTGCCTCAGCCTCCCGAGTAGCTGGGATTACAGACATGCACCACCATGCCTGGCTAATTTTTGTATTTTTAGTAGAGGCGGGGTTTCACCATGTTGGCCAGACTGGTCTCCAACTCTTGGCCTCAAGTGATCCACCTGCCTCGGCCTTCCAAAGTGCTGGGATTACAGGCATGAGCCACCATGCCCTGCCCAGAAAGGATAATTATGGTTTCATGAAACCTTTGTTTCAACCATATGTATATATGTGTATGTGTGTGTGTGTGCTAGTGATAAAAATACATTTCCTATTGCAAACAGCAATCAAAAAAGTTTGAAAAATGTGAATCTAGAAAAGGTTCTCAGCTATCTGGATAGCAATATCAGGAAATGCCAGCTTGCCTTAGCAGGCAGATTGCATACCTTTAATAGTTTCAAGATTTAGTGGTATCAATTCAAAAAGTGAAGTCATACTGAGATTATATGATAAAATAAAATTAATAACTTAAAGAAGTTGAGTCTAGTCTAAAACAGACTAGTCTCAATCCAGGTAACCCTGGATTTTAAGATAATTAAAAAAGAAGAAAAGGAAAAAAAGAGATTGTTATCTGTCTAGGTTTTTTCTCCCATCACTCAGCTGTGAGTATTCCCAGCACTCTCAGAGTTCTAGAGGCAAGGTCACGAGATCAAGGTCAAACATCTGAAAAATGTAGATGCTGTGAGTTTGGAAGCGGAACTATTCCCAAGCATATGCCAGCTTGTGCATTCAATAAAGCAGAGGGCTAACTTAATAATTAAAATTGTAAGATCTTCCAACACTTGGCTTAATTCAGCAGTTCTCAGCTGCATCTAAAATCCTTGGGGTACTCCAACCCGGGCTGGCTGAATTTCTAACCCAGGAGTGTCAGGAATGTTCAGGACACAAGGACTCCAAATTTGGGCACTGACTCCCTCGGGGATGTTGCTCATAACCACTCTGGGTTTGTCTAAGCCTTCCCTCAGTTAGGCCACAGTCCATAAAAATGAGTTTAAAATTCTAGGAACGTGCTAAATCTGGAAAGTGAGTAATACATTATTTTTTTGAGTCCTCATTCATCTGGCTATACAGTTTGGTGGGGAACAATTTTCCAAAGATGGCACAGTTCAAGGAGCAAGGTTGCTCAGGCTCCAGATTGCTTCATTATCCTGAGTCATTTTTCAAAACCCCACCTAGTGTTTCCTGGATCATCTTCATGGCAAGATAGCATTGTCCTTTATGGAACCATATATTCACACCGTGGGCAAATTTAGCCACCTGAGAACTCTGTGAATGCCTCCATAAAACATATCTTTGAGTATCATAATGTGATTATAAAACTGGACTTTGTCTTTCACTTCTCAAAATACTTTTAAAATAAAGTAGAGGGGAGGAAGCAAGAAATTCTTCTAAGAATGGCACTTTTAATTTCTAATGCCATGTTTACAAATTAAAATCCTCCACAATGAGATGTCCTTCACAGTGACCTAGGTTTCCCTGTCATCGGCCTTACCAAATACTGATATTTTTTCTTGTTTCAACATCAAATTAGGAGGTAGGCTTCCTCCAGGAAAAAAGAAAGTGTCTTTTAGTGCTGCGCTATCAGTCCCTACAAGGAGTTGACAAAGTAAGTGTTTAATCAATATTTGCTAAAAAAAAAAAAAAAAAAAGGGGAAAAGCCAGATGCAGCCAGGCATGGTGGCTCATGCGTGTAATCTCAGCACTTTGGGAGGCTGGGGCGGATCACTTGAGGTCAGGAGTTCTAGACCAGCCTGGCCAACATGGTGAAACCCCATCTCTCCTAAAAATACAAAAAATTAGCTGGGCATGGTAGCAGGCACCTGTAATCACAGCTACTCGAGAGGCTGAGGTAGGAGAATTGCTTGAAAAAAAAAACAACAACAGACACAGTGGCTCATGCTGTAATCTTAATACTTTGGGAGGATGAGGTGGGAGAATAGCTTGAAGCCAGTTCAAGAACAGCCTGGGCAACATAGTGAGACCCAGGTGGGGTGCTGTGTGCCAGTGGTTGAGCTATGCAGGAGGCTGAGGTGGGAGGACTGTTTGAGCCCAGGAGTTGGAAGCTGTAGTGAGCCATGATTGTGTCACTGCACTCCAGTCTGAGTGACTGAGGGAGACGCTATCTCAAAACAAACAAAAATTGCTGGGCTGGGCACATTTCCTCATGCTTGTAATCCCAGAACTTTGGGAGGCTGAGATGGGCAGATTTCTTGAGCCCAGGAATTCAAGACTATTCAAGACCAGCGCGGGCAACATGGTGAAACCCCATCTCTACAAAAAATATAAAAACTAGCCAGGCATGGTGGTGTGTACTTGTAGTCTCAGCTACTAGGAAGGCTGAGGTGGGAGGATGGCTTAAGCCTAAGACTTGGAGGTTGCAGTGAGCTCAGACTACACCACTGCACTCCAGTCTGGATGACAGTCAGAGCCAGACTCTGTCTCAAAAAAAAAAATTGCTAAATGAATGAATGAATAAAAACAATCTACCATCATGTGATATCATGGGATATTTAGTTGTTGTTTTCAGCTTAGCCTCAGAGAAACTCAAGACTCATTTTGGAACATTTGAAATCAATGTTATGTAGTTTAACAAGCCATCTGTATTAAACAAGAATAATACTTGACTGGCTTCCATTGTAAGGGGTTCAATCCTGTAGTGTTGCCAGCTTCAGAATATCTTCAAAACATCTATAGAAATATGGGCCAACCACTGCAGCTTTGATTGAAATCAAACTCCCACTATACTTGAATTCTTGGAACCTTTAGGTAACTGCAGAAAAGGAGATAATGCTAAGAGTCTGCAGAGGAACCCACCTCGATGAGGTTTCCCTAAGGAGCCCTGAGTCCACATACACTCTGCCAGGCTTGATTAGGCAGCTGATGAGGTTTTTCAATCACTTGTATTTATTGCCAAAGCCACCGTTAAGTAGGCAGACTCTACCTCTACCCTCAACTGAAATTGCTTTATTAGAGACTGAAGTTTCTCCATGCCTTTTCTCTCTTGTTAGTGAAAATATCCTTTTGGCCAGGATTGCTAAACCTGGATCATGTAGGCTGCCTGCAGCTAGCTATCTTTCCTGGCTGGCTGGAGAAGACCCATCTATATGTACTGGGAGAGGATGAGGGCAACAGATAGCAAAGGAGAATCAAGACACACAGAGAGAGAAAGCTGAGGACGTCACTTGAACCTCTTCATCCAGATATACTGAAAACTAGTTTCACCTCTGGTTTGCCAATTACATGGAGTAATAGCTTTCATTTTTTGCTTAAGGTAGTTAAACTGGGTTTCTGTTGCTGGCAATCAAAAACATCCTAATACAAATTGTTATTTTAGCCTTCTTCAGAATCCTGAATGATCATCAATGGACTAATCATTACATACAGTTGGAAACATTCAGAGAATAAAATATTATTTGGTTATTGAAAGTAAAAAATGCAGGTTTATGTGGGTCCAGTACAAGATTCACCCAAATATAAAAAGTGGTTAATTCTTGGTGGTTAGCTTACAAATGACTTAATTTAATGTGCCTATTTACTTATCTGTTTTTAAAATTATCTTGCAAAAATTTGTTATTAGTAGGATATTTTTGAAAATATGGGCATTCTACCCTTCGTTGTGTATTTTCCTTTTTCTCCCTCTCAGTTCTATTTTGGTACAGTAAATTGCTAAAGATATACAATAAAGAAGAGGAAGGTTGAGTGCAATGGCTCACAGCTGTAGTCTCAGCTACTTAGGCTGAGACAGGAGGATCACTTGAGCCTGGGAAATGGAGGTGGCAGTGATTTGTAATCTCGCATTCCAGCCTGAACAACAGAATGAGACCCTATCTCAAAAAAAAAAAAAAAAAAAAAAAAAGAGGAAGAAAAAAATATCATAGAGTAAGCCATGTTCTGATTACCATATTTTGACAGAGTTGATTAGAGACAATATAAAAGATGTATACATGTCTGTTCTGGAGAAAATGAGAGTTTCCTGTTTTCAAGGAAATTAGTGTTAGTAAACCATCAGGTATAGTTTCAGTGGAATTATGGAGGAGGATAGGCTAATTTGAGATACTTAGTATTTTATACAGCTGAACCATTTGGGAAATTTTAGGAGAGATACCTGTGATACATTTTTCGATTTCCCTTAGTTCTTCAGACAGAAAGACTAACCAAAGATTCCAGTTCCCATTATTATTATTATTATTTGCACATAAGTGAAACAGAACATTAACCAGGAGTTAAGCCCTTCCTGGAGTTACTTCTCTGGGCTACTAAAATAATAGTTCATATGTGATGTCTTGAAAGGTCACACAATTTAATATTTTATTTATTTATTTACTTTTTTTGTGACAGAGTTTCGCTCTTGTTACCCAGGCTACAGTGCAATGGGGCCATGTCAGCTCACTGCAACCCCCACCTCCTGGGTTCAAGCGATTCTCCTGCCTCAGCCTCCTGAGTAGCTGGGACTACAGGCAAGTGCCATCATGCCTGGCTAATTTTGTATTTTTAGTAGACATGGGGTTTCTCCATGTTTGTCAGGCTGGTCTCGAACTCCCGACCTCAGGTGATCCACCCACCTCGGTCTCCCAAAGTGCTGCGATTACAGGTGTGAACCACTGCACCTGGCCTATTTATTTATTTTTTGAGACGAAGTCTTGCTCTGTCACCCAGGCTGAATGAAGTGGCAGGATCTCAGCTCACTGCAACCTCCACTTCCCAGGTTCAAGTGATTCTCTTGCCTCAGCCTCCCTAGTAGCTGGGATTACAGGTGGGTGCCACCACACCTGGCTAATTTTTGTATTTTTAGTAAAGTTAGGGTTTTGCCATGTTGGCCAGGCTGGTCTAGAACTCCTGACCTGAAGTGGTCCACCTATCTTGGCCTCCGAAATGTTGGGATAATAGATGTGAGTCACTGCACCCAGCCTTATTTTGTTTTCTACTTTTTTTTTTTTTTTTTTGAGATGGAGTTTAACTCTTATTGCCCAAGCTGGAGTGCAATGGCATGATCTCAGCTCACTGCAACCTCCACCTCCCAGGTTCAAGCAATTCTCCTGCCTCAGCCTCCCAAGTAGCTGGGATTACAGATGCATGCCACCACGCCTGGCTAATTTTTTGTATTTTTAGTAGAAACGGGGTTTCACCATGTTAGCCAGGCTTGTCTTGAACTCCTGACCTCAGGTGATCCGCCCACCTTGGTCTCCCAAAGTGCGGGGATTACAGGTGTGAGCCACCGCGACTGGCCTTGTTTTCTATTTTTATTTTTTGAGATAGGGTCCTACTCTGTTGTCCAGGGTGGAGTGCAGTGGTGTGGTCAGAGCTTACTGCAGCCTTGACCTACTGGGCTCAAGCAATTCTCCTGCCTCGGCCTCCTGAGTAGCTGGGACCACAGATGCATGTCACCACACTTGGCTAATTTTTTGTATGTTTTAGAGAGATGGGATTTCACCATGTTGCCTAGGTTGGTTTTGAACTCCTGGGCTCAAGTGATCATCCACTTTGGTCTGGATTGGTCAACATTTTATTTATTCTTGCTTAGCTGAAAATACTAAAGGGAGGAATTCTAGGATCAGAGGAAACTACCATCTTCCTCCTTGTCAAAGAAAAGAACAAGTTATTGAGTGAGCCATAAACGCCCTCCATGAGACGACTAGGAGCACGGCTCTCACTGCCCTTTGCCATCTATCTGTTCTAATGGGTTCAATCTGCCCTTTTGGTCTCCTGCACTAAGTTATCTGTTTGGAGTCAGTTACCCTACTGTATACAACCTATTTATATTGACAACTCCAATGTATGCCTCCTGATAGCTTTCTTCAGAAATTAAAAAATAACCAATATATAAATTGGTCCTCCTTTGCCCTTCCAACTCACCAACTTATTTCCCACCCTCATATTTTCAGAAAAAGGAGGAAAATTACCACTTTAAACTGCAACAATACTTTAAAAAAATACTTTAAATTCTGGGGTACATGGGCAGAATGTGCAGGTTTGTTACATAGGTATACATCTGCCATCGTGGTTTGCTGCACCCATCAACCCATCATCTACATTAGGTATTTCTCCTAATGCTATCCCTCCCCTAGCCCCTCACCCCCTAAGAGGCCCCGGTGTGTGATGTTCCCCTCCCTGTGTCCATGTGTTCTTATTGTTCAACTCCCACTTATGAGTGAGAACATGTGGTATTTGGTTTTCTTTTCTTGTGTTAGTTTGCTGAGAATGATGGTTTCCAGCTGCACCCATGTCCCTGCAAAGGACATGAACTCATCCTTTTTTATGGCTGCATAGGATTTTGTGGTACATATGTGCTACATTTTCTTTATTCAGTCTATCGTTGATGGACATTTGAGTTGGTTCCAAGTCTTTGCTATTGTGAACAGTGCCACAATAAACATAAGTATGCATGTGTCTTTATAGAATGATTTGTAATCCTTTGGGTATACACCCAGTAATAGGATTGCTGGGTCAAATGTTATTTCTAGTTCTAGATCCTTGAGGAATTTCCACACTGTTTTCCACAATGGTTGAACTAATTTACACTCCCACCAACAGTGTAAAAGCGTTCCTATTTTTCCACATCCTCTCCAGCATCTGTTGTTTCCTGACTTTTTAATGATCGCCATTCTAACTGGTGATGGTATCTCAATGTGGTTTTGATTTGCATTTCTCTAATAGCCAGTGATGATGAGCTTTTTTTCATATATTTCTTGGCTGCACAAATGTGTTCTCTTGAGAAATGTCTATTCATTGCCTTTGTCCACTTTTTGCTGGTTTTTTTTCTTCTAAATTTAAGTTCTTTGTAGAGTATAGATATTAGACCTTTGTCAGATGGATAGATTGCAAAAATTTTCTCCCTTTCTGCAGGTTGCCTGTTTACGCTGAGATAATTTCTTTTGCTGTGCAGAAGCTCTTTAATTTAATTAGATCCCATTTGTCAATTTTGGCTTCTGTTGCCAATGCTTTTGGTGTCTTAGTCATGAAGTCTTTACCCATGCCTATGTTCTGAATGGTATTGCCTAGGGTTGTTATGGTTTTAGGTCTTATGTTTATGTCTTTAATCCATCTTGAGTTAATTTTTATATAAGGTGTAAGAAAGGGATCCAGTTTCAGCTTTCTGCATATAGCTAGCCAGTTTTCCCAATACCATTGATTAAATAGGAAATCCCTTCCCCATTGCTTGTTTTGTCAGTTTTGTCAAAGATCAGATTGTTGTAGATGTGTGGTGTTATTATTGAGGCCTCTATTCTGTTCCATTGGTCTATATATCTGTTTTGGTATCAGTACCATGCTGTTTTGGTTACGGTAGCCTTGTAGTATAGTTTGAAGTCAGGTAGTATGATGCCTCCAGCTTTGTTCTTTTTGCTTAGGATTGTCTTGGCTATGCAGGCTCTTTTTTGGTTCCATATGAAATTTAAAGTAGTTTTTTCCAATTCTGAGAAGAAAGTCAATGGTAGCTTGATGGGAATAGCATTGAATCTATAAATAACTTTGGGCAGTGTGGCCATTTTCACAATATTGATTCTTCCTATCCATGAGCATGGAATGTTTTTCCATTTCTTTGTGTCCTCTCTTATTTCCTTGAGCAGTGGTTTGTAGTTCTCCTTGAAGAGGTTCTTCATATCCCTTGTAAGTTGTATTCCTAGGTATTTTATTCTCTTTGTAGCAATTGTGAATGGGAGTTCATTCATGATTTGGTTGTTTGTCTGTTATTGGTGTATAGGAATGCTTGTGATTTTTGCACATTCGTTTTGTATCCTGAGACTTTGCTGAAGTTATGTATTGGCTTCAGTAGTTTTTAGGCTGAGACGATGGGGTTTTCTGGATATATTATGTCATCTGCAAACAGAGACAATTTGACTTCCTCTTTTCCTAATTGAATATCCTTTATTTCTTTCTCTTGCCTGATTACCCTGGCCAGAACTTCCAATACTATGTTAAATAGGAGTGGTGAGAGAGGGCATCCTTGTCTTGTGTCGGTTTTCAAAGGGAATGCTTCCAGTTTTTGCCCATTCATATGATATTGGCTGTGGGTTTGTCATAAATAGCTCTTATTATTTTGAGATACATTCCATCAATACATAGTTTATTGAGAGGTTTTAGCATGAAAGGCTGTTGAATTTTGTGGAAAGGCCTTTTCTGTATCTATTAAGATAATTACATGGTTTTTGTTATTGGTTCTGTTTATGTGATGGATTATGATGTTTATTGATTTGTGTATGGTGAACCAGTCTTGCATACCAGGGATGAAGCCGATTTGATTGTGGTGGATAAGCTTTTTGATGTGCTGCTGGATTCGGTTTGCCAGTATTTTAGTGAGGACTTTTGCATTGATGTTTATCAGGAATATTGGCCTGAAATTTTATTTTTTTCTTGACGACACATCTCTTTAATCACAACTGGAAAACTTTAGAAAGAAATATATTTGGGAGAAGGGAAAGAAATGCACATTTCATATTCATGTTTTTCTTCTGTCTAGTAGAACTAGCCACATACAATTAAGATCTTAATTTGTCTAGATTTTATTTTGTTACACTTTATTTCTCAGCTGAATCTACCCTCCGTATTAGGAGTTCATTGTTGAAATGCTTATGTAATAGTGTAAGGCTGATTGGCGTGTCACCTGTACTGCAGCCTAAACACTGTAGAAATGTTTGCAAATTAATTCTCTTTACATTCCTGAATTATTCGAATCTTCAGAGCCCACAGATGGAGAACAGGAGATTGAGTTCTGGAGTGGAACACTGTATCCTTTAGATTAAAGTGAAGAGACAGAGAGGAGGGGGATTTAATTACTGTGTATATACCATGTAGCAGATTCAAGAGCCCAGAATATGCTGTTACCCAAATATACTAATCTTCTCAGAGTACAGTGGTTCTGAGCATGGGTTTTGAGTCATGCCTCCAGGCTCTCTTCCTGGTTTTGTTACTTATAAGCTCTGGGGCAAGTGTCTTCACTTTCCTAGCTTCATTTTCCTCAGTAATAAAATCAAGGTCATTCCTGATAGTTCCTACTTCACAAAGTTGTGGTGATTGCATAAAATAACTCACATCGGCTGGGTGCCATGGCTCACGTCTACAATCCCAACACTTTGGGAGGCCGAGGTGGGCAGATCACCTGAAGTTAGAAGTTTGATACCAACCTGGCTAACATGATAAAACCCCGTCTCTACTAAAAAAAATAAGAGGTGGCTCATGTCTGTAATCCCAGCACTTTGGGAGGCCGAGGTGAGCGGACTGCCTGAGGTCAGGACTTTGAGACCAGTCTGGCCAACATGATGAAACCCCATCTCTACTAAAAAAACAAAAAAAATTTAGCCAGGTGTGATGGTGTGCGCCTGTAATCCCAGCTACTCAGGAGGTGAGGCAGGGGAATTGCTTGACCCAGGGAGGTGGAGGTTGCACTGAGCTGAGATTATGCCACTGCACTCCAGCCTGGGTAACAGAGCAAGACTCCGTCTCATAACAAACAAACAAACAAAAATTAGCTGGGCGTGGTGGTGCACTCCTGTAATTCCAGCTACTTGGGTGGTTGAGGTATGAGAATCACTTAAACCCAGGAGGTGGAGGTTGCAGTGAGCCGAGATAGCACCACTGCACTCCAGCCTGGGCAACAGAGAGAGACTTTGTCTCAAAAACAAACAAATAACTCATATTACTATGCTGACATATATGGTCAACTTGAAAATTAGGTATTTTATAGCATTATTTCTTCCATCAGCATGTATTGCCAAATTCATAGCTTAAGTGAAATAAGTCAGAACACTAGGATCTTAGATCTACTCAGGAAAAATCTACTTCACAATGACATAACTGTAAGCTCTTTCAAGAACAACCTATTAGGTTGGTGCAAGGGTAACTGCCACTTTTGCCATTGAAAGCAATGGCAAAACCTAACCAACCTAATATAAATACTCCTGTTTTGGCTACCACATCTAAATTGGCTTTGGATCAAAGGTCACATATTACACAATTTTGTGTCACCATTCATATATTTACTCAACAACTGTGTATGGTGCACACTTCACACAAGGCATGGTTTTTGGTACTGAGGTTTCAAAGGTTGGATAGGAGAGAGATCATCTCTGCCTTGAAGTTCTCCAGGCTGGGACACAGGAACTAGACCAGGTAAAACACCAGCCAGGAAGAAACAGAGGGAGCATCCTGGAAATTGGCAGCCTTGGCTACTTTATTTTATTTTTTATGTTTATTTTTTTCCTGTTGATTTACACACCTTGGCTACTTTAAAGGTTGAAATTATTTTTTATTTTCCTGGATTAGAATAATGTCTATTCTTTTCTCCATACTGCTTTCTGTACCCATAGGTACTCCTTCTTCTCTTGGGTCTTTTCCACATCTGAAACCTGACATGTGCTAAATTCCAAGTTCTTTCCTTTGTCAGCTGCTGTGGGGACACCTGGAATCCTGGCAAGAGGGAGATACTGTTTCCGTGGGAGGAATTACAAAACCCTTGGTCTTGTCCAGCCCTTGGACTCCCCCAGGCGGAGGTCAGAGTTGAGTGGGGAGGTTGGGAACTCCTAATTCAAGGTTGGTTATGGGTATTCTTAGCAAACAATTACAGTTTACTAGAATATGAAGTGGCAAAGTGGGGAAACACAGAAGGTTAAGCTTACTAAGCTTACTAATGATTTACAGGGGAATTTGAGACTCCCCACTAACATGGAACGTAAAAAATGTACATTTTTGTGGAAAGAGTCATTTGATAAATATTTGAGCATTTACTAGTACCAGGAACCATTCTAGGGACTGGGAATAATACATAAGTGGCCGGGCGCGGTGCCTCACACTTGTAATCCCAGCACTTTGGGGAGGCCGAGGCAGGTGGATCAAGAGGTCTGGAGTTCAAGACTAGCCTGGCCAACATGCTAAAACCTCATCTCTAATAAAAATACAAAAATTAGCTGGGCATAGTGGCATGTGCCTGTAATCCCAGCTACTCTGGAGGCTGAGGCAGGAGAATTGCTTGAACTGGGACCCGGGAGGCGGAGGTTGCAGTGAGCCCAGATTGTGGCACTGCAGTCCAGCCTGGGTGACAGAGTAAGATTCCATCTCAATAACAATAATCATAATAAATCAGTAAATCAAACTGTCAAAGTGTCCTGCCCTCCTTGAATTTTTATTTTACGCAGAGATGTGGATCGCAGGTTTACTGGACAAAAGGGTCTGGGACCCAAACAATGCTTTGCAATCAAGATACTAAAACCTAAGGGGAACTTTAAAAGTCCAAATGACTGAGCCCTTCCTTGAGATTCTGATTGGCTGGATCTGTGTTTGGGTTTGAAAACTTAAGTTTTGAAGTGCTGTTTATATTGACCCAGATTGCTTCTGAAAAAAAGAAGCTGGAGATGAAGTTCCTGTCACCAAGCAAAGCTATGGAAAATTGGTCACCTCCTTCTTTCAGAAACACAACAGTGCAATGGGATTTTCAGTTCTAGAAATCCCAAGAGAGAAGCATCAACATCCCTCCTTATTTTCATTAGCTTAGAATAGCACCCCACAAACAATGCTGTAAAACCACATTTAAACGTATGCCTAAACCGGGTATGACGGTTCACATCTGTAACCCCAGCACTTTGGGAAGCTGAGGCGGGACATTGGCTTGAGCCCAGGAGTTTGAGACCTGCCTGGGTAACATAGGGAGACCTCCCATGTCTATAAAAAGTTAAAAAAAAAAAAAAACTAGCTGGGTGTGGTGGTGTGTGCCTATAGTCCCAAATACTCAGGTGACTTGGTAGGATTCCTTGGGCCCAGAAGTTTGAGGTTACAATCAGCTATGGTCGAACTACTGCACTCCAGCTTGGGGACAGAGCAAGACCAAGTTTCTAAAAAAAAAAAAAAAGAAAGAAAGAAAAAAAAAGCACACACACATACACACAGACACCCCTATTTTTTAAGTTCTAGAAAGGAAGGGATAAATTATCGTACTATCTAACTTGAATCCCCAAATGATTTCCTAATTATCTTCCCAAATAGTAATACTACTATTAACAATATAATGAGTTACTATATACCACTTTATTTTATTTTGAGATGGAGTCTCACTCTGTGGCCCAGGCTGGAGTGCAGTGGCACAATCTTGTCTCACTGCAACCTCTGCCTTCCAGGTTCAAGCGATTCTCCTGCCTCAGCCTCCCGAGTAGCTGGGACTATAGGCGCCCACCACCACACCCGGCTATTTTTTTTTTTTTTTTGTATTTTTTTTAGTAGAGACAGGGTTTTACCATATTGGCCAGGCTGGTATCGAACTCCTGACCTTCTGATTCACCTGCCTTGGCCTCCCAAAGTGCTGGGATTACAGGCATGAGCCACTGCGCCCGTCCTTTAGATACTACTTTATAAGTGTTTTCCCATGTGATACTTTCAAGCACCCCGTGAAGTCTTGTTTTACTCATTTGATCAGTGAGAAACGGAGACGCGGAGGTCACCGAGCTTGCTCAAGGTCACACAAGGGTAGACCCCTGAGCCTACCTCTCAGCCTCGACCGCTGTGGCACTCTGTCCTTTTTCCATCGCTTCAACGTACCTCCCTTATTTCTTGGAATCTCTCCTGTGACCAAAGATGAACAAAAGTTATATATCACTAATGAGGAAAAGAAACCGCTGGGGAGACTACGGCGCAGGCCATTTGAGGATTTGGGAAGGGCAGCCTTCCTGGCGGGCGGGATTCTTTCTGTCTGCCACCTCATTGGGACAGAAGTCACTCTACTCACACTCTACCCCCGGGCTGCGAATTCCAAGAGGTGGCCACCGCGCCCACGCCCCCGCGGGCACCAGGACGCTGGGGCACATCCACGCCCGGCGGGGATCCTTATCTCCGGGCCGCGGAGTAGGTCCGCAGGCTTCTCTGCACTGCCAGGAACTTGAGTCCGGGGCCGATGCATGGCTCCAGCAGTCTCTGCTGGAAGGACAGTTGAAAAGCTAGAGGGTTCTCTTTTTTGGTTGAAGACCTTAACCCACACTAGCCTTATGGGGTCTCTCTCTCTCTCCTGCAGTTTCTCGTGTCCTAAAAAGTTGATCACAAACTTTAAGGATGCAGGTATGTGCGAGGGTGCGTGTGACCAGCACAGGGATCCCAGTTCGGGGACCGGGGAATCCCACCGTCCCCCTTCCCAGGGTTGCACATACCTTGGCAGACCCCGTGCCAGGACCCGAACCTGCGAGCGCAGGGCAGGCGGGGAGGCGGCTCGCGCCCTGGGGCGGGTCTCTGGGGTTTCAGTGGGACCTGCAGCGGCGGACGGCGGACCAGCCGGGCTGGGTGACCGACAGCCTGGCCAGCCACTGGCCGAGGGCGGTTAGGAGGCTTAGGGCCGGCGCGAGTGCGTGCGCGTGTGCGTGAGTGTGAGCGCCTGGGTGAGTGTGGCAGCCTCCCCAACCCCCACCTGTTTGAAATGGTTTTCAAATGCCAAAGCCAGATTGCTCGGTTTCAAAAGTTGCTAACAGTTGGAGTAAAACATGTGCGCGGCCCCCCAGGCCCAAAGGAATCCGCGGAGTCCAGGGCACTGAGAGAAAAGGAGGGCGGAGAGGGGTTCAGGAAAAGTGAGGGGGAGTTGTCGTCTCCTGGCCGGTAGGTTTTAGGACCCATCGGGAAGCACGTTGGAATCTCTCCCTCGGAGGAGGAGGGGAGGGGTGGGCCGGCCGGCTGGCGGCCTCGGGGCGCATGCGCGCGCGTCTCCTGTCGCCGGCCGCTGCGCTCCGCGGCGCGGAATAGAATGAACTGTAACAAAACAAGCCGAGCCTTTGTATCTGCTTAAAGGGGCCGCGGGCACTTACCTCCCGCCCCGCTTCCCCCGGCCCCGCCACCGCGTCTCCACGGCTCCCGGCAACTGGCTGGAAGGGCTTGCTTCACCCTCAGGAACAGCCCGTCCGCGAGGAGAGAAGAGCCGGGCGGGAGGCAAAGAGGAGGCACCGCGTTTGTAAAAGGCAAGAGAGAAAGGAAGGAAGGAAAAAAAATAACCCGAGCGGCGCAGAGTGGACTCTGGTCCGGGAGAGCACGGGCGGGCGCCGGAACGTGGACCCGGAGGCACCGGAATGCAGACAAAGCTCGCGGGCGCCGGTGCAGGGCTCGCGGGGAAGCCCAGAAAGTTTGTTTTATGATGGCTTGAGTGCGCGAGCGTGTGCAGGGGAGCGAGGCTGCCAAGTTTCTCTCTCCTGTTTTGTGATTTGGGGAGAGATGTTTCTCCCATGAACCAGCGGAGGCTTGGGGGCTCGTGCTGTGGGGGGCACCTGTCTCGTTTTATTTTATTTTTTTGGAGGAGGAGTGTAACTCATCATGTCCAAAGTGATCCAGAAGAAGAACCACTGGACTAGCAGGGTTCACGAATGCACCGTGAAGCGGGGACCCCAGGGCGAGCTGGGGGTGACGGTGCTGGGAGGCGCGGAGCACGGGGAGTTTCCGTATGTCGGAGCGGTGGCGGCGGCCGAGGCGGCGGGGCTTCCCGGCGGCGGCGAGGGCCCGAGGCTGGGCGAAGGGGAGCTGCTTCTGGAGGTGCAGGGGGTCCGGGTGTCCGGCTTGCCCCGCTATGACGTGCTGGGGGTCATCGACAGCTGCAAGGAGGCCGTCACCTTCAAAGCCGTCAGACAAGGTAAGGCGGGGCGCGCCTTTGGGGGGCGCCCGGAGGAAAGGACGGCGGTCTGTGGGCTGCCCCTCATCCTCGATTTCCCGCTTTCCTCCTCAGAGCTCAGCGAAGAGAAGTTGAGGCCGTGCGCCCTGTGGTGGCGGTGAAATACACAAAGTTGTTGCGAGGTTGTGGGTTGTTTGCCCACCTGCGTTTGGAAGAGGGGGCTGGGTTTGCTCAAGGTAGCGGCGGGGGAGAGGGGGTCGGGGTGGGAGGGGGCGGACGTTTCCCAGGCCTGGCTGGCCAGCGTGTTAATTCCGCCACCAAGTGCAGCGCAGTCTCGCCTGCACCCGACGGAGAGTTGGAGAACTGAGTCAGGGGCATGGTGGACGCTGTTCTGGCTCCTCGGGGGAGGGATGCAGTTGGCGTTCTTTGGGCAAGAGTCAGTTTCCGTACCTGGTGAGTGGGTATACAGAAAGAGAGGGTCTGCAGTTTATTGGACCTCCCCCATCAGAAAATCTGCTTCACTCCGCGACCCCTCCAGGTGAGCTAGGACACGACTGCCTGGTGATTCCTGATCCCGCCGCCAGAAGAGCCTACTTTCACCCCTCAGCGGGATGACGCATGTATCTCCACCGTGTGGCCCAGCCTTACATGGGAGGGGGGAGGGGGTGTTTGCTTTGAGCTCGAATCGGGTCCAAGTTTACCCTGCCACCGCCACCACCATCGTCATTATCGATGATGATAATGAAGCTACTATTCATTGTTAGTTTACTACATGCCCGGCTCTGTGTAAAATATTTTACTTGCACTATCTCACGCCGATTCACAACAGTTCTAAGAACTGATGGTTCTTATATACCCCATTTAGAGATAAAGAAACTGGGATTGACATTGGTTAAGTGACTTGCGCAAGGCCACACAGTTGCCAAAAGCAAGGGATTGAACCCTTGTTGCAGAGCCTTAAATACGGAGAAGGAAGGAGTCGGGGGATGACCCTACAGGACTGGAGAGGCTGATTCTCGAGGAGGGAATGGAAGCAAATTCCTCTCAGAAATCTGTAGAGGAGGGTGGCCTTTTAAAAGATGCATTTGGTGGTTGCTGGTGATGCTAGGTCCCTTACATCTCACTTTGGTACAGACGAGGGGCTGTCCTCGTATCAACCCAGTGGAGAACAACTGAAGTCCTTAAAGGGGTCCCTTGTGTAACCAAGTGCCATGACCAGGGAAAGCACCAAAGGAGGTGGTGAAGATGAATGGGATGAAAAGTTCCCATTTGTTTCCATAAGGACAAGCAGTAGCTGGAGGCATGTCAAAGGAAGGGCTGGGCAAAGGCAAGCTGGTCCTCTCTTGGAAACAGGCATGTTCCAAATGAAATGGAGGAGGGGGCAGGGGGACTGGACTGGCCTTTTAGCAGCTTTGGGAGCTGAGGAGCTAACACTTAGCTATGGAAAGCTCCTTGCATTTATGACTTCATTCTCCACCTGGATACCTCCTCCAAGAAGCCCTCCAGCATCCTGCTAGGATGAACAAGTTCTTCCTCCTTTGGGTCCCTTTAATGTTTACCTTGTGGTTTTTTACTTACTCTGAACTGTGAGTTAGGTCCTCATTTCCATACAAGATAGTGAGCTCATTAAAGGGAGAGATTGTGCCTCATTCCTGGCATATCTCTCCAGGCTTTGCGTGAGGTTCAAAACGTTGCCTGGCCTGACAATGCGTCTTCTTCACACTGACTTTCTTGTGGGTATTACATAAGCTAACACGTGGAAAGTGCGCCTAACAGTGCCTGTACATAGTGAATGCTCCATAAAGATTAGCTATTTATGTTTGAATTGATTTTGAGCAGCTATTTATTTCTGAAACTAGTTTTTAGTGTCAGGAACCTGGATAATTATGACTTGATAGAGCTATAGAGAAAATACTGTGTGAAGGCATTTGATGGGAGCCGCTGCAGGTCTCAGTTCGGGACCATTTTGGAGAAAGGGTGGAGGAAGGACAGGGAAGGGTACCTGCCCAACTAAAGGGATGTCTAGCACTGTCTAATGAGTCCTGAATAGGGGCTGGTTTGCAGTGTTTGCAGAGTGCAAGATGCTGCATGGCCACCAGTTGGTAAAGAGCTGGGAGACGTTGTCCCAGGGCCGTCTCATCATGGAGTTTAGGAAGGCTTGGTGAGATAATCAAGTGGGTTTGGAATCAGACAACTCTGAGTTGCAAGGAAACTGTAGTGTCTCCAAGTGTTAGACCTCTTCAGCCAGTGTGCACAGATTGTTCACAGCAGGGGCGAGTGTGTGTGTGTGTATATGTATATATGTATGTATGTGAATCTACTTGTAATGGGATAGAAATATGATACTGATTGGGAAACCTGAATGGCCTGGAATTCATTACTATCTGAAAGTAACTATTTCTTTTTTTTTTTTTTTTTTTTGAGACAGAGTTTTGCTCTGTCACCCAGGCTGGAGGGCAATGGCATGATCTCAGCTCACTGCAACCTCTCCCTCCCGGGTTCAAGCGATTCTCCTGCCTCAGCCTCCCAAGTAGCTGGGATTACAGGCGCCACCACCACGCCCAGATACTTTTTGTATATTTAATAGAGACAGGGTTTCACCATGTTGACCAAGCTGGTCTTGAATTCCTGACCTCAGGTGATCCACCCACCTCGGCCTCCCAAAGTGCTGGGATTACAGGCGTGAGCCACCGCACCTGGCCCCTGACTTGGTATGTACTCTTTTGTGTTTGGCTTTTCATATCTCCAAATATGAAATTTTGGAGATTTCATATTGGTGCATGTATACTTCATTTGGCTCTTTTTTTAATTGTTTAGTAGTAATCCATTGTATGCACATACCAGTTTATCCTTTTGCTTGTTGATGGAGATTTGGAGTGTTTGCCATTCTTGACTATTACGATCAAAGCTGCTATTAGAATGTTTTAGTTGCTCTACATCTTTGCCAATCTTTGATTTTGTTTGTCTTTTGAATTTTAGCTGTTCTAGTATATGCATGGGAAAAATGTAACTAAGGAAACTTTGATACAGGATATAGGATGTCACTAGTATTGTTAAGGTCTTGCCTTAGAATTACCAGGCGCTTGGCTAAGCTGATGCTTTATGGGTATTCTCTTTTTCAGTCCTTACAATTGGACTCAGATGTTAAAAGCTGAGGTTCAGAGAATTCGGATAACTTTTCCAAGGGTCATACCACAGTGGCAGAAGTAGAGCTGGAACTCAGCTGTGTCTGATTCCAAAGCCTGTGCTCCTAATTCCTGGGACAGTAGGGTCTCCAAGTGAGGTCCTCAGACCAGTGGCATTAGTATCACCTGGGAACTTGTTAGAAATGCACATTCCTGGGCCTCACCTTAGTTCTACCAGTTCAGAAGCTTTGCAGGGGATGGGGTGGTGTGGGGGTAGCATCCATGGTGTGTTTTAATAAGCCCTCAAGGGATTCTGATGCTCACTCAGTTTTAAGAACCACTGTACTAGGGTATAGACCAAAATTGAGAAGATAACATCAGATGAGGCCAGTGACCTGGGTTCTAGAATAAACTCTGCAGTCAGTCACATTCTTAGAGCCTAAATTTTTGTACGCCAAAAATAAGTGGGTGTGAGTCTATTTGCGCTCGTGAAATCTTGTGTTTCCATGAATCACCCAGACTCCAAAGGTTTAAAATGATATGATTGTAGTTTCCCAAAGTAGTATATTACAGGTCATGCTTACATATTTTTGCAGGTGAATTTTGTGGTTTTCCAAATTACCCAGGAACCCTAACTATCCCTCTGCTTTTATTATCTCAGTATGGAGATAATAAAAGAGATAGAATTTCAAAGCCAAACCAAGCCACCACCAGACCCTTCCCCTCACTGTAATGAGGGAAATTGTCACCTCATATGGTTGAATATAGTTCGTTGTGTGGTTTTTTGTTTTGTTTTGGTGGTGTTTGTTTTTATTCCCTGGAATTTATGGCAGTAACTCACATTTTAAAACACAGGGCCTTGTCTTTCAGAGTTGTTTGGTTTCTCATGAATCTCTGGGCTTGCTTCTTTCTCTTCAGTGACCTCCTTCTGGTGTGCTGCTAAGTGCTTAACAACCAGTTCTGGTAGTGGGTAGACCCTGATCTGTAGCATAGCTGGAGTTGGGAAGAGACACATATACTTGCTTTTCCCAAGACAATGTGAGCTGGCCCTAGCACACTACTGACCTCATATAAGAGTGCCCTTGTGGTGGCTCACACCTATAATCCTAGCACCTTGGGATGCCAAGGTGGGTGGTTCATTTGAGCTTAGGAGTATAAGACCAGCCTGGGCAACGTGGCGAAGTCTCTACCAAAAATACATAAACTAGCTGGGTGTGGTGGCGAACTTTCCTAGTCCTAGCTGCTCGGGAGGCATAGGTGAGAGACTCGCTTGAGACTAGGAGGCAGAGGTTGCAGTGAGCCAAGATCATACCACTGTAGTCCAGCCTGGGTGACAGAGTGAGACCCCCATCTCCCTGCCACAAAAAAAAGATAGCTCCCTGAGTAAAATGCCATTCCCTCACCCTGTTTGGTACCTTCATAGCCTTGACACAATCTCACATTACCTTCTTTTTTTTTTTTTTTTTTTTTGACAAGAGTCTCGCTCTGTCACCCAGGCTGGAGTGCAGTGGTGTGATCTTGGCTCACTGCAACCTTTGCCTCCCGGGTTCAAGCAATTCTGGTGCTTCAGCCTCCTGAGTAGCTGGGCTTATAGGCGTGTACCACCATGCTCAGCCAATGTTTTGTTTTTTAAGTAGAGACAGGGTTTCACCATGTTGCCCAGGCTGGTCTCCCAAGCTCAGGCAATCTGCCTGTCTTGGCCTCCCAGAGTGCTAGGATTACAGGCGTGAGCCACCGTGCTGGGCCGTTTCTTCTATATTGTCTGTTTCCCCTCCCATGGGAATAGAAGTTCCATGAAAACAAGAAGCTTACCTCTCTTGTTCACCGCTGTGTTTCTCAGTGCCTAATAAAGACCCAGCAAATAATAGGTGCTCAGTAAAATTGGCTGGATGTGTGAATGCATTTTCCATTGTTTCAGGAGATAAGTGCAGTTAGGCCACCTACAACATGTTTCCTCCCTTTCTCTTGATTGGTCTTTTACTTCTTGTTTAGGATCCGAAGATCTTCACTTTCTTGTAACCAGCTCTTCTGATTAGCTGGCTTTCTGTGTCTAATAATTTATACCGGGCTACAAATGACTGACAAGGATTATTGAATCCTATTCAAGTATTTCTGCCTGTTGAATCTAAAAAGTTTAACAAGTGAGCCTCTAAACGTGAAATTTCAGATGTTCAGCAGGTAGGATGATGAGGTTTTGTTTTGTTTTTTTTGATGTGGGACCTGTGTCATCATCCCTAAAATGATGCTTTCACTCTGTTTTCCTGCAGCATTGTCCCTGTGTACTATTTTTTTGGGCAACAGCACATGAGATCTTTGCTACAGAACACTGGCCAATGTTAGCCCTCTCACTCTTAAATCGTACTTGATGTTTATGTCTTTTTTTTTTAACGTAAACTTTCAAAAATCAATCTGTTTTTGTTCTTGGTGCCAAAAGACCACTCTCAGAGGGATATTTTTAGGTTACACTGTGGAACACTGCACAGCTTTTACAAAAAACGAAGCAAGGACAGACAGCCCAACTTGCCCATTGTTTCCAGTGGCCACCCCTTGTCATTGGCTGTGTTATTTAAAAATAGATTGACTTGACCTTCTGTGGCAATGGCATACAGTTGGCTCAGTTGGCTCACCGTGTTCCTTGGCATTCATTACCCAGCTGGTTTTAAATGGCAGAATTGATGATATCCACCAAGGGGAATTAAGCGGTTTATAAGAGAAAACATTCTGACATCTCCTTACCACAAGGGTTTACATGAAGGATGTTGCTTTGTAAACGATGGTTATTTAATGCAAAACACCACTCTCTGGTGCTAGTGGCCCTTTCCTTGAGTTTGTATATACATGTAACAGGATATACTGATTTTGTATACACTGAGAATCAAGGCTGTCAAATTCGTTAAGGGCTGACATTCACATCCTAAAAAAGTAGGTTACTGCATGCCGGCTTGTCTTTATGCAGCTCATATGTGAGATCTATAACCTTGAAAAATCCCTAGTACACTCTGCCGGATTGCTAGACTGCACCCCTGTAGAGGTCAGCATCGATGTAGTATTTCTTATGAATTCATTTTGTTGTTTCCACGGATGTCAAGGATGGAACTATCATATTGGCTCTGCTTTTTAGTAAAGTGTCCTATGGAGGATCTAATGTGTTCTGGATGTCAGCTTTTCTGAAGGCATGTAGCAAAATTAGAAAATGTAATCTGAACAGTGTCTTTTATGATTAAATAGTAATCTTCTCTTTTTATGGCTCAGTAATTGCATAATGGAATAATCCATTATTTATCATCATTTCTGTGGTCTCTGTGTCTGAGTGAAAGCTGAAGTCCTTATAGTGACTTCCAAGGCTGCCCATGACCTGCCCTATGGATATTACTTCTTTCTCTCTCTGTCCTGGCCTGCCAGTCCCCACCTAATCATCTTATAGGCTTGTTCCCTCTTGAGCTTCAAGTCTTTCTCAAATGTCACCTTCCCAGTGAGGCCTCTTGTGAGCACATTATTGAAAACTGTAACTCCACTGCCACGTGTCATTCCCTGTTCCCCTTCTCAGCTTTATTTTACTCCCTAGTATTAGATCACTTCACCATAAGGAAATTTCTTATTTTACCTTTTTCTCTCTAATGTAAGCTCTGAGAGGGCAGGAATGTTGTCTTGTTCTCCCCCGGTATCTCCAGTAGCAAAAGCAGTGTGTGGTGCATAGTACTTGCTTGAATATTTGTTAAATGTTTACGGTCAAATTTAGAACTAGAATAAATCTCTCCTGAGGTCAGTTACCTCTGAAAATTCAGATATATAGAAGTGTCTGAAAATTTAGGTGATTCATGATGGATCACATTAAAGTTGGTAAGAGTTTTAACATTTACAGTCAGTGGCTGGGGCTAAATAGAGCTTAGCTGATTGATCCAGGAATACTCTTAAAGACAGTGAACATTGCTGGCCTGCTTCAGTTGGTTTTAATATTATGGATTTATAAGTAAGAACATGTGTGTCCTTGGTCTCTTCTGAAGAAGAGGAGGGAAGAGTCCGGAATCTCCTTGGAGTCAGAGATAAGGTCACATTTCCAATTTTAGGTTTCCTTGCATGGAAGAGGTCCTTGACTTTAAGATTAATTGAGTGTCTTGATTTTCAGAGGTTACTTTGATTTGGGAAATGATGGTAACAAGGGTTACCATGTGGTTGATGCAAACAGGAGAGTTGAGTCACCTCCTGCAGGAGTCACCATGAGGATCTTGTCAAGTTAGGGGTAGGTCTGTGCACAGCATCCCTTTCTTAGCCAAGTCATGACTCTAGACCACTTTCAGTCATGTGTGCCCCCTGCCAACATGAATCCCTAGAAGCAGACTCTAGATCAGGATTTGAACGCACAGGGCTTATTTGGGAGGTGCTCCCAGAAAGCACCAGTAGGAGAAGGAAGAAGTGAGACCTGTGAGTAAAGGAGGCCAATGGAGGTGCTTTAAAGAGCAGGTCACTACTGTGTATTTAAGGCAGCCCCTTGCTGGGTGTGTCAGGGAACTTTGCAGACTCTCTGACCTGCAAACAGACTGTGAGAGGTTCTTCTGGCTGTGTGTAAACTTTTTCTGTTACATAAGAGAATTACATTCTCATAGCTAAGGTATCAACCCCACCATTACTGCAGACGGAGGCATTTGTGTGCCATTAATGGACCACAGTTATGTTTCTTACAATAAGGCTAATCTTTTAGTCTGTTATGACTAAAAGGACTTGAGGCCCTGTTTATGGACAGTGGCATGATGGTGCAATTAAAAGGCAATCATGCCCTGATTATAAGCCATGTTTCAAAATTACTGCTATGTATAGTGTCAACAGGACTGTAGTACCGCTCATAAAATGATCCACAAATAGCAATTTACTTATGTGTCACACAGTCAGATTTTGGACCCAGGCTGGCTTGGGGGAAAAGGCAGACTTTACACTTTATTAGCTGGGTGTTCTGGGGCAAGATACTGAACTTCTTTGAGCCAGGTTTCCCTCTCTGAAAATGGGGATAATAATGATACCTACTTTGCAGGGTTGATGGAAAAGTAGACAGTAAACCACACGACTCAGGGTTTGGCACATAGTGAGTGCTCAATAAATGTTGGCTTCTGTAATTGTTTGAATGTTCCCCATTTGAAAGCCCTTAGGAGAGAAAAAAGAATCTCTTGAGAGATGGAGATTGCAGTGCACAGCTCTCTGGAGAGCTTTTCAAGTCTAGAAAAAAAAACACTTTTTTTTTCTGCTTGATTCAGATGCCGTCTTTTTAAAAGGCTGAGACTGGATTAGTTCAGACAAGTAGGAAGGAAACCTCAGGACCTCATGGAGTTCTGAGCTGACTGAGCTTCTCCCACATTGTCCCCGGTGACAAATTGCTTCTAATGATTGTCCACAGGTCGCAGGTTGTGGTATTGTGGAGGGAGGGCCAGTTCTTGGGTGTTCCAGGCAGGCTGTTACCATCAACGATGATTATTGACAATGGGATTCTGTGGTCCTGTCTTCCTGCTACCATGTCTGGGCTTCCACATCAGGAATGGCTGGGGATGCAGTGGGGCTTAGTGGTCATAAGGGTTTGGAGTCAGACTGCCTGGGTTCAAATCCAGGCTCTCCTACTTCCCAGCTGAGAGACCAGGGACAGGTTAGCCTACCAGAACATCAGTTCTCCCAGTTGCAAATGAGAATGTTACCTGTGCCATAAGGTGGTTGTAAGGACTAAATGAGATAATGTATATAAAACTTGTAGTATCCTGCTTGGCTCGTAAGTGGTGCTCATTAAAATACCTACCCTACTAGCAGCTGTGATCTTTTCTTTTCGTGATCTCATCTCACTGCAACACCCACCTCCTGGGCTCAACCAATCCTCCTACCTCAGCTTCCCAAGTGGCTGGGACTACAGGCGTGTACCACTACACCTGGCTATTTTTTGTTTGTTTGTAGAGATGGGGTTTCACTACATTGCTCAGGCTGGTCTTGAGCTCCTGGGCTCAAAGGATCTGCCTGCCTCAGCCTCCCCAAGTGCTGGGATTACAGGCATGAGCCACCATGCCTGGCCAGCTGTGATATTTTCAGCTGAGAAATGGAGGTGCGTCAGTAAGTGCCTCTAAATCAGTGGTTCTCAGCTGGGGGTAAGTTTGTTCCCCAGGGGACATTTGGCAACGTCTGGAGACATTTTTGGTTGTCACAATTAAAGAAAGAGTTGCTTCTGGCATCTACAGAGTAGAGGCCAGGGCTGCTGCTGGACACCCCACAATGCACACAGCAGCCCCACAACGGCCCCACAACGGAGAATTATCCAGCCCAAAATGTCAGTAAGGCTGAGGTTGAGAAAGCCCCTCTGCAGGCATGACTCCACGTTTAATACTGGGAATCTGAATTAGGAGGGATACACTAGTAATTGTAACTATTATTTATTGATCCTCTGAAACATCACTTAAACCTAGGTTAAGGGTTTACCTGTGTAGATGAGCTTATTCTCATTTCAGCTGTGAGAAAATTAGCTTGGGAGGTCACGTTCTCCTGGTACCCTGACTGCTGACCCAGGTGAGATTCAAGCTCAGATCTACCTGATTCCAATAATCTTACTCTAGGTTTCCATGCTAGAAATGTCTTGACGGGATGGTTCACTCTTATAGTCCCAGCTATTACGGAGGGAGGCTGAGGTGGGAGGATTGCTTGAACCCAGGAGCTCGAGGCTGCAGTGAGCCGTGGTGGCACCACTGCACTTCACCCTGGGTGACAGGGCAAGACCCTATCTTTAAAAAGAAAAAAAAAGGAAACGTGTCTACCCTATAGCTTAGAGCCCCCAGGTCCTTATACTGTGGGGGTCAATGTGGAGACACCGGTCTTAGGCTGGTCCTTTTGCTGCCGGAGAGTCAGTACAACATGCCTGGTGACTCCACAGATGATAGTCGTAGAAATAAAAAATGGATTCCCAAAGTGTTTCCTGCCAAAAATCAGTGTGTGGCTACATATTTTCAAGCAATTCTGCTTAATTGCCACCATCTCCTGTTATCTTTGATCAGCCTCACCAACACTGTCCATTCTTTCCTCCCCTGTGCCCTCTCTCTATCCTCCATGCAGTTCATTATTTCAAAGAGTCACTGATGCCTTGTAACTACTGGATTGTGTGTTTCTTGAAGGCAACATTCTTGTTTTATGGATCTTTGTAATCTCTGCCCTCCGTAGGTACTCAGGAATATCTGTTGAACTGAATTCTTTTTGAGGGTAATGAGTAGGCAAAATAAAAAAAAATTGTCTAAGATCTTGTTGGCTAGAAAATCCGTGTCTTATTTTTAAGGCATATTAAATATACTTAGCCATATGTCTGACTTTTCCGTGATGATTTAAGATGGTTGTCTGCCAGTTGTTGTAGCATTTTGAACTATAGAGAAAAATATTGAATTAATTATGTTGAAGGTCTTAGAGGGCCTTTATTCTTGCCAGATGTGTGCATCTGCTTGCGCCTGTTGCTTATGTAATGTGGCCATGGAAGGTACCACCGTGGCCTGGTTTAGATAGTCAGTATCTTACCACCTGGATTCTTGGCCAAGCGTTAGAATTTACATCTGATAGGGAGAGCATGTTCATTTCCTCCTCCAGCTATCAGCCTGTTTAAGTCTGTGTGAGTTGGTTAAGAATTCAAAATTCAAGATCAAGTTGTTAAAAAATAACTTTCTCCGATGTGGAGCATGTGTTTTTTTAAAATTTTATTTTATCAAAAGTATAGGCATCTAGATTTTGGTTTCTAATCTTTTAAAAAGTTAAATAGTATTGTCACCTTGTATGACTATCAATCACTATCTAAAATTGGTCTGTGATTCCACAGCTTCTGTGATTTCCTGGTGAAATTTTTTTTTCTCATTTAAACAATGTATACAATACAGAAATATATTAATATGGCAGAAAATATGTCTGAATTGCCTGTAATCCCACCCCAGAGAAATACATGTTAACACTATTTTTATCCAGATGTATACACACACACGTGCGTGCGTACCACACGCAAACACAAATGTATACTTCTGAAGATTGGGAGGGGCTTTTTCTTATGAAAATAAGACTGTACAGTATATGCTGTTTGGGTGGGAGTTTTCTTTGTACCTAATAGCGTATCATGGACTTTTTTTTTTTTTTTTTTTTTTTGAGACAGAGCCTTACTGCTCTGTTGCATAGGCTGGAGTGTAGTGGCACAATCTTGGCTCACCTCTGTCTCCTGGGCTCAAGCGTTCTTCCCATCCCAGCCTACCTACTATCTGGGACCACAGGTGTGTGCCGCCGTGCCCAGATAATTAATTTTTGTATTTTTTTGAGGGTAGAGACAGGGTTTCACTCTCTTGCTTAGGCTGGTCTCAAAATCCTGGGCTCAAGCAATCCACCCACCTTGGCCTCCCAGAGTGCTGGGATTACAGGCGTGGGCCACCATGCCTGCAATCATGGACTTACAAAAAATACTATATGTAGATTAAGTTGACTATTTCAGTGACTACAGAATTTATTTTTGGTTGCTTTCTAATATAATAAGCCATACTTTGAGGATGAACATTTAGAGTATTTTCAGTTCTCTATTTTATGTAACATATTGATGACTATCCTCATACATACATTTTAGTGAACATCTTCAGATATTTTCTTCGGATATCTCTCTAGAAATAAAGCTGTTGGCTCACATGAATTACTTCTTTTTAAGACTTTTGGTGTCCATCATCATTTTACCCCCCAGAGAATATATTAACTTATATCCCTGCTGCCTGTATATTGAGAACCCTGTAGTTTTTCACTTATCTCACTTGTGAAGATAATACCTTCTACTGGAATTGTTTATTTATAGTGATCATCACAAGTCAGATACTGAGTAGTACTTTAAAGGACGTTAGGGAGCGGTGGGGACTAGGATTACCTGGAAGGGCTTATCCTGTTCAACGGGAAAAGCTGCCATTCTGCTTTGGCCTGTTGCTGCCATGTAGGGACTTTAGCCCACTGTTTCTAGTCTAGATTTTTCAGGTTTTTGAGAGAACCGAGAAGACTTTTTTTTTTTTTAAATTATTTTTTTTAAATGAACTTTGCCAGTTTTAAAGTGCTTGTTCAAAGTTTTATTTTATTTTTTTTTAAAAAGAGTGAACCAAACAAAACACATCTGGGAGCCATATTTGGTCCTCAGATAACAAGCTTGCAATGCCTTGTTTGTATATTTGTCTCACTTGGTTTCTCTCACACCTTATCTTTTCAAAAGCAGTAATTGTATTACTCCTATCTGCATTCTCAAGGCCCAGGATACTGACCAACTCACAAAAAGGGTCAAGAAATGCATGTTGAAATGAATAGTATGTTCCGGAAGTGGTCTACTTTGGCACTATAGTCCATGTAGGTTTATTTGAGACCCAGCTGGTGACAGCTTTCCAATTCTAGTTATGAAGAGCTGAGGAGAGAGTGTATTTTGACAGCTGATCATAATTCTTGGAATATTTTGTCCCAGGGTCCTGGTCTGCCGTGTCTTAGAAGTGGGTGCAAAGTCACATCTTGAAATTGATGTTCACATGAATTTGAGTTTTTAGTACAGGAATAGAATCTATTCTCTGCCCTGAAGTGATTTTATTGTGAAATGTGTAGCCTTACCAACAAAAATGAATGAAGTTTGTATATACCGTTTAGGGAGGCTTTAAATTTGGCAGGAAAGTCTCTAATAATACAACTTGTTTGGACTTCCTATAGATAAAATGGACCCTAACTTTTACCCCAGGAGTGGACACCGTCAGAACATGATTAACCTCTAAGACCAGTAGGCATCTATTTTTTGATGCCAGCATTACATGGTAGAATTTTATTTTATTTTTTTGCAAACCAGTGCAGCCCTTCTTGCTTTCCTGCCTGCATAATGGATTGTTCTGCATTGCGTAATTCATATCAGGCACCAGGTTTGCTGCACTAGGATGAGGAAAGGGATTCAGGTAATTCAGATGAGAAGTTTAGTCAATGCATTTTTTTTTTCTATCAGGGAGCCAAGAAAGGACCTCTATTAAATCAAAACTGTAAAGTTGTCAGCAAAACTTTAATGCAGGGTTAAAATATTACTTGGTTTGGGCTCGTATTGTGTATCTTTTCTCTCCTTCTCTAGTCTCCTTTCCCCCTCCATTCCCATATCAGAATGGAACATTCCAATAGGCTGTCTAAGAATTCAAATTTTAGATAGGATATTCTATATGTAATCCAGAACTTCTGATGTGAGATGCAACCAAGGAGAATTTTTAAGTTTAGGCTACAGTATGTCCTGATCCACTTCCTTCATTATGGTAACTGCTTTTGGAGCACCCAGAAGCCCTCACCCCCCAGTTTGGCATGAAGTTTGACTTGTGTCTGCTACTATAAAATGCTCAAGGATAAAGGAGCACAAAAAGCTTATATTCCATGGTGTTTTCAGGCTGGGTGATCCCAGGTTAAATTTCTGTGCTTTGGTCTTTGTTAAATTGTCTAGCCATGTCACAGTGCAAATGCACAGTTAAGTACTTCCACAGTGTGTGTGAAACCTGTTTTCTTTCACTTAAGATTAGCAGAGCTCCCTAGCTGACCCTAAGTGAACGTTTATCACATAGGTGCATATGTGATAAATGCATATTGCTATATGCCACTGAGGTTTCGTGATTGTTTATTACATGGCATTATAATGGTAATAGGTAACAGAGACAATGAGATTCCATGTTCAAATTGCTGACACGTGGCCAAAAGGTGTTTAATTTGGGACTCTGAATCTTGGATTTAAGCAAAGATAGAAAGAATCCCCCAAGTAATTGTTAATTCCAGTGATCAGACTGTTTTCAGATACCTACATCCAAGGAAATGCCCTGGCTTCTGCCTGTTTGAATCTACAAACCACATTTATTAATCCCATGAATTTATTTTTCTTTTAAAATTAAAAATAGAAAACTTTTGAAGACACAAAATATTATCTCAATATTGATATATCATATACATATCATTATTTGTAAGGAAAAGGTCAGGAAAATAGCATGCCCAGCGAAGGAAACATTCATGTAGCTGTTGCCTATTTATGTCTCTTTAACTTTGTGGGAAAATACTGCCATACGGAAGAAAGGCCCTGGCTTTCTTAAGCAACGTGAATTTGTTTCTGTGACATTTTAGCTAAAAATGTAAGCTCAAGATATTCTCTGTGAAACAAATTATCCCAAAGAAAGATAATTGTGAGAAGAAGCCATTAATGGGAATAAGATAGCTGGTTGTAATGATTGGAGGCTTTTTTTGGTGGAAAGAGTTTATCCATGGGGTTTAATAAAACAAGGTGAGTCACCCTGTTGCCTGAATTCCAGAGGGGAAAGAGACATTAGGGAAAAGGCTGCGGGGGAAATTTGCGGTTTTGTTGCACCTGTTACCAAGCACTTACATTCACCTGATGGCTGCTAACAGATTGCAGGCACAGCTTCTTGAAAAAGATCATCAGCTTTGAACACAGTAGCCCACACAGTGGATTTGGGTGAACAGAAAGTATATCAGAATTACCTGGGAGAGTTTTCTAGTTATGGTAACTGGGGAGCGGCTTTATTAGTGATTCTGACTCATGTCTCCCTGCTCAGCACAGTCCTGGTACCCCAATTCCAAAGAGTAGTCCACAGAACAGCCACTTAAATACAATCAGGCAGGGTGTGCATTAAAATGGGGATTACTAGACCCCAGCTCAGACCTGCGGGATCGGAATCCTGGGGGTGTGGGCTCTGTGAATCCAGTGTTTAAAGGTGTTCTGGCTGAATGTGGCAAGTCCAGCCTGTGATGCTCCAGGCTCTAAAATACTGGCCTTTTCAATCCCAGTTACCTAATAAATGATGTTAACAGACCCCACTATACACTTGAATGAACACTGATTGTGGGAGGCAGTCAAGAATAGAAAGACAAATTGAGTTATTTGAGCTGCAAGTTCTTCTAGGGGGCAAATGCTATGTGTGTGCATATGTGTTTGTAGAAGATCATTTTCTTGCTTCAGGGTCTTGGTATCAGTCTTGTAATTAAAGGGACCTTTTCCTCTGTAACATGCTTGCTCTTTTAAGGCAGAAAGGGAACTCTGTTGGAAAGACAGCATTGACCAATAGAACTTTCTGTGATAACAGAATATTCTTTATCTACACTGTGCAATATTTTATTCCCTAGCCACATGTGGCAATTGTGTACCTGAAATGTGGCTGAGAACTGAATTTTCAATTTTATTGACACACAATTTAAATTTACATCTATCTGCTTGTGCTACTGTCTGCCATATTGAATGGCACAGAAGACAGTGCCACCACAAATAGGACAGTCACAGATCTTTGGTGTCATATCCAGCTGCTGTCAGACAAGGTTGGGGTGATACTTTGTGTTGATGTGTCTTAAATTTTAAAGCTTGGGGTAGATAATATTTTATTGTCCTTTGGCCTTTTTCTTTTTAATCAGCACATTTACCAATGACAGTTTTCTTAAGAGAGCTCAGCATATGGTAGTGTGCTGATTGTCCCCAGTGAAGTAGGCTAGGAGTGATGTTTCTCTTCTTGACTGCTCTGTCTCCACCACCTGTAATGGATGAATATGATGGATAGCTGAAAAGTGATTTCAACTTGAGTGTTTTATGCAGGGTGGGAGACTCTGTGTCACTCTGAGGTTGTATAGTTAAACTGTTGTATCACTTGATGCTTTGGTTATAATGAATTTAAAAAATGCAACTCAAATGGCTTAGATAGCAATAGGAATGAACTGATGCATATAACTTAGAATTTCAGAAGAATGGAACTTCAGGTATGGTTCAATCAGGGTATGGGTCCAGTTTCTCTGTAATTTGCTTCAGAGCTGCAAATAGTCTGTGCTCACTACCTGTGAAGATGCAACCTACATATCTGTAATGGATAGCCTTGATTTTCTCAGAACTGCTTTCACTGTCCTGTCTGGAGCCTCAAGATGGCTCTTCTTTTTGAGATGAAGCCTCACTCTGTCACCCAGGCCGGAGTGCAGTGATGTGCTCTTGGCTCACTACAACCTCTGGGTGCAAGCGATTCTCGTGCCTCAGCCTCCCAAGTAGTTGGGATTACAGGCGTGCACCACCCGGATAATTTTTGTATTTTTAGTAGAGATGGAGTTTCACCTTGTTGGATAGGCTGGTCTCGAACTGAGCTCAAGTGATCTGCCTGCCTCGGCCTCCCAAAGTGCTCACGACACAGTAGGCGTGAGCCACTGTGTCCAGCCAAGATGGTTCTTCTTATTTGCAGATAGATAACAGTGGTAGAGAGGAATGATATGCCTTGTTACTCACAGCCAAGGAGAGAGAGGCCCAGAGGTATGTCACTGCTGTGTGCTGAATGCCTTAATTCTGTAATCCCTAATCATTTATGCAAATTGGTGCCCACTTGCAGTAAGGGGTGGGGTCAGTCCTTATCTGGCCTTGTGACTGTTGCACAGGGAGCAAAGCATGTTTCTCTTAGGAAGAGGAAGGTGCTGTTGAGAAGAGAGAAGCCATGGAATAGATGCCAGGTCAAGTAGCCAAATGATCCCCACTTCTGACACCTGCCTCCAATGGGATGGTGGATTTAGAGAGAGGTCAAATTGGACAGGTGCCATGGGAAATTTAATTGCAATTGAGTATCTGTGAGGCAAGAGTAGCCTCCTTGGATATGAGTTTTAACCTGACCTGATGACTTAAAAAATACAGCTCCCGTTTATTGACCTTTTGTTACCTTAGCTCTTGTCAAACTCTCCACAGATACTATTTTGATTTTTTTTTTTTTGCAACAACTTTTCAGGTAGATATAATTTTACCCATTTCAGTGATGAAGGAACCAAGTGTCAGAGACATGAAGTAATCTGCTTCAACTTAATAGCTAGTAAACTGCAATTCTAATCTGGTTCAATTCCAGAGCCTGTGCTGTTAAATAGTATTCAAGACCAGTGGTTTTCAACTGGGGTAATGTTGCCTTCCCAGGAAACATATGGCAATGTCTGAAGACAGTCTTGGTTGTTACATGTGGGAAGTGCCACTGGTATATAGAGGGTAGGGGTCAGGGTACTGCTAAACATCCTACAATGCACCGGACAGCCCCCTGCCAACAAAGATTTATCTAGCCCAAATGCCAGTAGCAGCAAGATTGGGAAACCCTGCCTTCTAGTTCTCATAGAACTCCCCATAGGTTCACTTACCATCTCCTGAGCTCACTGAAGTTAGCCTGCTTCTTTTCTGTCCCACTGGCGTGTAATCACTCCATATATTCTACTCTACTTAATGGCAGCTGAGCAGCATAAACATTTGTGGAATGAACGAGTGAGTGAATGAACCAATCAAGATGGGGTGGGTAGTGCCTTAAGATTGGATATGGCTCAGGGAAGATATGAGAATTAACCAGAAGCCTTGAACAGTGCTGGGAACAATGGAGACACACCATGGCTTCCCAAAGGGAAGAGTGAGAGGTGATTAGACAACCAGTTCTTATTCTTGCAGAGCTCAACAAGCAATGACTTGAAAGAGGAGAATGGGAGGTAAATAATGAGACCAACCCATACTGTGCTGAGTGAGGGGAGAATCGGAGCTCTGGTGGCAGATGAAGACCCTGAGCACTCAGAATGCAGAAGGCTGCAAAGAGGGTCACCAGCCCATCAGTGGGCACTGAAGGCTGTAGCAGGTCCACCTGGACCCTAGTCACAAGGGGCAGTGATTATGATCCATGTGAAGCAAGATAGCTTAGAGGTTACAGTGGTTACTGCTCTATTTTCAATTCCATCACCATCCCTTACTGGCTGTGTGGCCTTGATCACTTGCTTAACCTCTCTGTGCCTCAGTTTCTGCATCTATAAAAAGTGATCATAATGCCTAGCTCTTTGTGCCTGGCTGGAGGCCACTTAGCCTAGTACTTAAGAATTTTGGAATCCCAGGGTTTAACTCCTGGCACTGAATACTGTGGTTGGAAGGCAGAGAAGGAGATGTCGCCTTTGGGGGAAGAGAGCATGCTAAATGCTGTTAACCAGGCAGACAGTCTTTGGAAGAAAATAGTCTGCTTTTATATCCGCTGGTGATGGCAGAAAGTTACATGTGTGAAAATATGCAGGGGCTGCTCGTGAGTTTGTTGGGGTGAGGGGGTAGTGGTGGGTAAAGGTATTTTGTTCCAGCCAGGCTTGTAAAAGAAAACAACATTAAATGGGCATGTGTTTAAAGACAGACAGACAGACACACACACACACACACACACACGTGCACACACACACACACCCCTCCCCAAAGTGTCCTTCCTTATCTTTGTCTCATGGTTGTGTGTGAAGCACAACCAGCAAAAATTGTGGACTTCATCTCTGACCAAGATCGGAGGTGGAAAAATAAATGAGTCCAAGACAAAGCAGTTTACGAATATTAATTCCTGAAGAAGAGTAGAGATGTTTGTCTTTTATCTCAGCGTGTTGGTTCCCAGCATTCTCGTTGTTTGGCTACTCTAATGGGTTCCTTCTCCTTCCTCGTGTTTGCCTAAGAGTCTTTTCTTTCTTTTCAAAGTCGGGATGGCTTCCATCTCTCACCTGCCCACTCTGTCCTGTCACCTGGCTGTTGGGCTTCTTGTATGAGTGAAAACCGAGGAGAGAAGAGCCATACGGATGATGACAACAATAGCAGAGCTTGATTTGGTGCCTCTCTGCTCAGGCTTTGCTCTGAGGGCCACACGTGCACCGTCCTTCATCCGCAGCACGTGCTGCGAAGTGCGTGTACCACCCTCCCCAGTTTAGAGGTCAAAACTCTGAGCCTTGGAAGTTGTTACTTGTCTGAGATTTCCCAGCTGATTAAGTGACAGCAGTGGGTTTCCTCCAGCTTGGTGTTAACCTGGAGGCTGCATTTTTGCCTAGTGGCGGGTGGCGGGATCCCCTTAAGGCTGCGATGTACCATTGTGTGAATTAAGGGAGATGACCTCCTGGAGTTTGATCTGAAGAGAGCTGAGGCCAGGCACCCTTCCTTTCACCCTCCATTGGGAGAGAGACATCTGTGCCTTGGTGGTGGTTTCACGGTGAGCCTAGCTCGTTGCAGCGCAGAGCTTCCCTTTTTCTCTATCTGCAGCCGCGCCCTGCGTGTGTCTAGACACAGGTGCTTGCGTCTTCCCACACTAACTCCCACTTTCTCCTTGGGCTTCCCAGCAGTGCAACTTGGCACTTCATGAACATAGTAGGGTTCCATGAGACTTTAAAAAATTGGGGTAAAATATATGTAACGTAAAATTAACCATTTTAATTATATAATTAAGTGGCATTAAGTATATTCAGGTTATTATACAATTATTACCACCATCCATCGCCAGAACTTTTTCATCTTCTCCTACTGTACCCGTGAACAACTCCCCATTTTCCCTTCCCCCTGACCCTGATGACCTCTAAATTTCTTTCTCTTTGAATCTGACTACTCTAAATACCTCATGTAAGTGGAATTGTACAGTATTTACCCTTTTTGCGGCTGGCTTGTCTTGCTTAGCATAATGTCCTCAAGGTTCATCCACACTGCAGCATGTGTCAGAATCTCCTTCTTTCTTAGCTCTGAATAATACTCCGTCATGTGTGTACCACATTTTGCTCATCCATTCATCTGTTGATGGACATTGGGTTGTTTTCACCTTTTTTCTATTTGACTTTTATCTTCCCACTCTCCTCAGAAGCAGGTGGAGTCAGATTTTCTTGATGTAGTGGCCTCCTCCCTTCCACTTTTCTTTCTTGCTCAGCTTTGCCTGACTTTCCCTGGGTCTCTCCGGAGCACCGCTTACCTAATGTCTCCAGCTCTGGAGCTGGGGCACATATTGCCAGGGTAGAGCTTTGCCAGCAACGTGTCCTCATCGCTTCTTTGCAAAGGGTGTGCATGTTGGTCAGCTGTTCTTCAGTCCCACCATCAGCTTTGACCCAATTGACACTTCTACCTTTTTGGGTTGGGGGCTGTATGCTCAATAATTATGTGCACAGGATTTGGATTTCATGTAGTCTGAGTTTAAATCTGGTCCTGCTGCTTCCTTGCTATGTGGCCTTGGGTATATGATTTTACTTCTGTGAAGTAGCAGTAATAAGAGCACATATCTTATATGATTGCTACAATGATTCAAGGAAACGATGCAGTGGACTCTCGGCATGGAACACAGAGCAAAGGCAACACTGAATAACTGATAGTTATTACCATATTAAGTTTGTCAGTTTTCCTCCTTTGAATCTGATCACTTGATTCTAGGCTTGTGGAGGTGCTGAATAGACTTCATAATTGACTCAAAACACTTCTGTTTAACACTCTGGGTTTTTATCTTCTTTCCTGGCACCACCACCTCCTTTGAGATTTTATAGAGCTGAATTTGTTGGACCAAATTATGTGGAGCATATTTGATAGAAACACATTCTAAGTATACTGTCTTTATGTCCTCATGTTATTTCCTTTCAATTTCTTGAAGTCTCAATTTAGTCACCACTCTGTAGGAAGCTACAAATGATGATAGAGCAATTAAATGATCCTCGAGACTTTAGTGTTCCAGAATGATTGATGTACAGATGGAAGGATAGAAAATGCATATAGACATTTTCCAATAAACTTTATGTTAGAGTAGTTGCTTGTTTTGGTCTATTTTTTCTTTTTTCTTTTTTTTCCTTTGAGATGGAATCTCGCACTGTTGCCCAGGCTGGAGTGCAATGGCACGATCTCAGCTCACTGCAACCTCCACCTCCCTGGTTCATGCGATTCTCCTGCCTCAGCCTCCCGAGTAGCTGGGATTACAGGCGCACACCACCACGCCCTAATTTTTTGTATTTTTAGTGTAGATGGGGTTTCACTATGTTGGCCGGACTGGTCTCGAACTCCTGACCTCGTGATCTGCCTGCCTCAGACTACCAAAGGGCTGGGATTATAGGCATGAGCCACTGTGCCCACAATTTTTCTTTCTATTGATTATTTCAGTGTGAATGGGATAAAAATTAAGCCACTAGACATTTATTGCTTATAAACTTTTTGGCATATTTAAAAAATTTCATTTATTTATTATTTAAGGTAATAGCTGTAGAATATCTAGCATTTATATAGCCCTTACTATATGCCATCCTTTGCTAAAAGTGCTTTTTATCAACTCATTTACTTTACAACTCAACAGCTCTATGAAATATGTTATAATCATTCCCATTTTTGAGAGGACGAAATCGAGGCACAGAGGAGCTAAGATACTTTCTGTCACTGCTGTTAATGGTAGGCAAAGCTGGGAAACAAACCAGGTTCTTAGGTCCAGCCAGGCTGGGAGGTGGTTGGCTGTGTCCACAGTTACCAGTGAGGAAATGGATGCCTGCAGCATGTGTGGTGCTTTTCTGGGCTCAGCAGACTCAGGGCTTTATATCCAGGTCTTTTATATATCCAAAGCTTATTTTGATTTACCATAGCTGTCTTTTTTTGTTTTTTTTTGGAGACAGAGTCTAGCTCTGTCACCCAGGCTGGAGTACAGTGGCATGATCTCCGCTCACTGCATCCTCCACGTCCTGGGTTCAAGTGGTTCTTCTGCTTCAGCCTCCCGAGTAGCTGGGACTATAGGTGCCTGCTACCACACCAGCTAATTTTTGTACTTTTAGTAGAGATGGGGTTTCACTGTATTGGCCAGCCTAGTCTCGAACTCCTGACCTCGTGATCCACCTGCCTCAGTCTCCCAAAGTGCTGGGATTACAGTCATGAGCCACTGTAACTGGCTCTATTTTTATTTTTTAGAATTTTAAAATTTTATTTTTGTAGAGACAGTGTCTCACTATACTGGCTAGGCTGGTCTGGAACTCTTGGGCTCAAGCATTTCTCCTGCATCAGCCTCCCCAAGTGCTGGGATTACAGGCGTGAGCCACCCTGTCCGGTCTGGAAGAGGGTACTGGATGAGGGGATAGTGATGTGGGCAGGATTAAACAGTGACGTGGGCATTCCCAGAAGGAAAAGATCATGTAAAGATGGTTTGTTGTCATTTAGGGTTAGAACTGGCTTTAAAGAGGAGGTAGTAGTTTTCTGTAGGATATTTATAGAGATGGAGGGGAATGTTATTCTAAGAGGAGAGAACAGTGGGAGCAAAGGCTTGGAGGCAGGAAAATTCCAAGTGTACCCTGGACCCAGAGTGTCTTGAGTTGAGTGAACATGTAATAAAATGATGGAATGAGATAGCATGTGTCCTTTACCAGCCCGGCAGAATTTCAAAAGTGTTCATTAACTCTTGGTCTTGAAATGATTTGATAAGGCCTCTTTGGAGAGTATTGAGAAGAGCCCATTAAAAATGGTCATTTTGACCTAGCCTTTCTACCACTAGAAACCTATTCTCTGGAAATACTCAAACCCATGAAAGATATATATAGGGCTATGTTCTCTATATAGCATTGCTTGTAAAGACAAGAATTTAAAGTTGTTGTGGGTGGTTGAAAAATTATATGTTATCTCACTACAGTGGCATAACTGACTACATATAACTGTAGTCAGTTAAAAAAGTTGAGGTGGATCTCTGTCCTGACATGTAAACAGATGATGATATATTAAATAAAAAAAGTAAGAGAGAGCAGCTATAGGATGATCTCATTCTTATATCACAGCTACAGCTAACCTGGCTGGGTATGCTTGTGTGTGCCTTAAAAATAAAAAAAGATCTGGAACAACAAGGATCTGTTACCTGTGGCTACCTCTGAGAAGGGTGACCATATGTCTTGGTTTGTTTGAGAAATATCCGGTTTATACCTGTTGTTCTGGTGTAATTATTAATAGTGCCCTCTTGAAGTGTTTGGTGAACTGCTTTGAATGGTTTATTATGTGGTTACCCTACCTTCCTCTGAGGATTGGAATTGGGTCAAGAGAAATGGGAAACAGGCCATGACACAGGTGACTTGTTGGTGTAGTTTACAGCAAGCAGGTATTATTTTAATAAGGGAAATTGAGGATGGTGGCCCTGATGCATTATGTAGTGGCTCATGGCAGAGCCACCATTGCATGATTATTATCAGGGGAGAAGTTATCCTTTTTCTTTTCATCAGGTGTATGAGTATCTCCTTCCTTCTACTTAACTAAGAATTCACTCAAATAATTGAAGATTTTTTCATTGTCTGAGAAAAGTGGGTAACATGGCCACTAACACACTTTTTCAAATACCTACTGGGGATTTTTGCATTTCCTTCTTTAATTTGGCTTCAAGGTAGTTGAATTGAAGTTCTTCTTTGGGAAAACAACACACCTTTTAAAAAAATGTAAAACTGTGACCTTCCCCGCCCCTGGGTTCCTCAAACATAAATTTAGACACAATAGGAGGTAAAATTATTAAATGAGCTACATGTAAACTGTTGACCTAGAGTGGGCTTCAGAGTTGGCTAGGTTCCTCTTTTCTTTGCTTCCCAGTAAAACCCTAGAGGAAATGGGGATGGGTGGGAAAGAGCTGTAGTTAAAAAATAGCAGTGATTCAGATTTACTGGACATTACAGAGGTACTTCTCATGTGCCAGGCACTGTGCTAGATGATTTCACATCTGTCCCTTTATTTATTCTTTTTTTTTTTTTTTGAGATAGAGTCTCGCTCTACTGCCCAGGCTGAAGTACAACGGCGAGATCTTGGCTCACTGCAGCCCCCGCTTCTCAGGTTCAAGCTAATCTCCTGCCTTAGCCTGCCAAATAGCTGGGATTACAGATGTGCACTACCATACCTGGCTAATTTTTGTATTTTTAGTAGAGACAGTGTTTTGCCTTGTTGGCCAGGCTGGTCTCAAACTCCTGGCTTCAAGTGATCCACTCACCTCAGCCTCCCAAATGGTTGTCTGTTTTTATCTCTCATCCATTTTCACCTCTGCTTTTCTGTAATTAGCTAGTTATTACTGAGCCTTAATTTTTTGTGTGTGTTTCAAGGTAAGACTGGTGATATGGAACTTTTAATACTGTCTCTTCTCATATTTATATTTATAGGAAAAACTTGGAATGAATGTTTATTGCATCAAGTATAGTTTGTATTATTCAAGTTGAATGGATCATGGTATAATTCCTTTTATTTGCCCTCTGCTGAAAAAATAATTTCTAAGATATTCCTCAATAACTTGTCCAAGAAAAATTTACTTAAATGTTTGACAGATTAAAGCCTGTATGCATTTGAAAGTTTGGTCTTTGGGGTTAACTGAGTATAGAATGTTTTAGTGGCTGTCATTCTTTTGAATTTGAAGGGTATAACTTTGAAATACCATTTTGTTGCCCATCCTAACTAAAACAAGCAAAAGCAAATCTGATTTAGACAAGTTTGTGTGATGTAGGGGTAGTTACAGCTAAGAAACATGGGAATATTGGGCGTCTACTGGGTATCCTATTGCCCTTTAAAAAAGTCACCTCATTTTTTCCCCCAGATTTGCATTTTACTTGACCTTGAAAAAATGACAGTCCAAATAATACTATTACTTGGCCATACTTCACTATCTCTCATTCCAGTTTTTTTGTTAGGCTTATTGTCTGACTTCCTGTTGTTCAGGATATCGTCTGGCTTCCTGGAAAGCAAACTCAGAGATGATTACTGTATATGACATTTGTTAGGGAATGCTTTTGGGATCAACCCCCGTTGAAGGAATTGGGCTGGAGGGGAAGTTAGCCCGTGAAGTTGTCTCAACCAAGGCCCAGCCTACCTGCAGGAAACTGTGACATTGAGATGGTTTTTCAGTATTGTCCTGTGTTGGGATTACAGGGCGAGGCTTGTATACCCTCAAGTCAACCAGGATTGGAGGCGGCTGTTCTGAGAAGGCTCTGGGGCCTTAGGGAAGGTGACTCTCTGCAGCCAACACATGTCTTGGAGGGGGATCCTGGAGGCAGGTGGCATAGTACAGCATAGCGTTCACTGCATCTGAGCATGTGACATAGGGATATATGTTTGTGTGTGTGCAATTGCTTTAATAAGCACCACTTGCTTCAGTAACTTGACCAAGAACACCCATCTGGGAAGTGGTTGTGCTTGCATTTGAACTCAGGTTTGACTAGTTCTCAAACCTGTCTTTTTGTTGCTCTAGGACTGTTGCAACGTTAGTTGGCGAGAAAAGAATACTTGAGCCATTCCCTTTCATTTTCCCTTTGGCTCATTTATGTGTGCCGCCATGTGGGGACACCCTTGAAGTTAGCTGAATTGGCTTCCTCTGGTACCTCCAACCTTTTGTCACAGGGAGTTGAAAGGAAAGGTAAATTCCTTTGTCCTAAATGAATCATCAGCTGGAAGAAAAGTCTGAACTCTAGCCCTCTATTATGTTCCCCAGCCAGGGTTGACTTTGGGCAAATTGGTGTCCCTCCAGTTCCCTGGGAAGGCACTTGACTCAACAGGCCTCTTTCCATTTAAATACCACAGGTAACACTTGGCTTCCTCTGAGAAAGCTTTCAAGTCCTGCCCCTTTGCTTACAGCTGGCTGGCATTCTGTGTACCCCCTACGGCACTAGGATGAGACCAGCCATAAAATATTTGCTCTATGCTTTTATCACTGCCTGGAAATCCTAAGGGCAAAGGTGCTTTGTAAACACCAAGTTGGCAGTGAGTGGTGTGCAGAAAATTTGAAAATAAACACAATTCAGTTCATGTAGGAGTTATGGGACTTCTCAAATACCACAAACTGGAAATTCTAAAAAGAAAGTTACGTTTTACCAAAATTTAGGTGTTTGGGATTTTCAGAGAACTGTCCTACTACTGACATCAGAGTCCCACCAAGCCAAAGAAAGCCTCTTTTCATTAAAATGGTGTGAGTGAAAGTGAGGAACACCTAGAAGTATGCTTGCTTTCAGCCTCTTACATCTGCCTATCTGCACCCTGGTCAGAGGATCAGATTCTTTCAGGAGGAAGTTTCTTTCATTCAGCCTTTTACTTGAGTGAAGCAGGCTTGTTGAGCATCAGTGAATATGCTGAGTCCCATGCTTCAGGGAGCCCTAGAGTAAGAGGGAGAGGCCTTTGTGAATTGCCCAAGTTACTGCCTAGGGATATGGATATTGGGAGCCCTGAGGAGTGGCCAAGGCACCACAGAACCCAGACCCACACTCAGTAGCTGAGCAGGATCCTTACTTTGTGTGCTGTTTTGTAAAATGGAGTTAATAGCAGCACCCATTTCATAGCATTATTGTGATGACTTAGTAATACATGTGATGCTTAGCGTTGCTTATCGTTGTGCCTAAGCATTTTCTATATGTCAGCCATTATTATTTTTTCAAATAAACAATGATTCTTTTTTTTTTTTTTTGGAGACAGAGTATTGCCTTATCACCCAGGCTGTAGTGCAGTGGGATAATCTTGGCTCACTGCAACCTCTACCTCCCGGGTTCAAGTGATTCTCCTGCCTCAGCCTGCTGAGTAGCTGGGATTACAGGAATCCGTAGGCATTGCCATCTCATTTTTGTATTTTTAGTAGAGATGGGGTTTCACCATGTTGACCAGGCTGGTCTGGAACTCCTAATCTCAAGCAATCCACTTGCCTTGGCCTTCCAAAGTGCTAGGATTACGGATGTGAGCTACTGCACCCAGCCAACAATGATTCTTTTAGTTTCCAGAGTTAATGTGCCCATGAGGACAGGTTGAGAACCACAGTGCTGTGTAAACATAATACATTTTTTACTGAACACCTACCATGTGTTAAGTTTCATGCTTAGGGCTTTGTAGACACTACTGTTTAATTCTCTCAGTACCCTTATTATGTAGGCATTGTTAGGTTCTCTTAATAGATGGAGCCTTGGAAAGTTTCCCTTGTCCAGTTAGTCAGTGGTAGAACCAGGTCTTGAATTAGGTATTCCTTACTTATAAGAGTCTTAGGTACTATGCATCACTACCTCCAATGTCCTGGGGCAGCCACTGGGCATATTCATCTGTGTGTGTTTTTCTTTTGCTTTAGCATTGGGGCACTTCTTGCCTATTTCTTTGGTAGGAAAGGGGCTTAGTTTGTCTTGTGGGGTTGGTGGCAGGCAGGCTGGCTTACCCTGGATACGGCCCTGGGTCAGAAGGGAAGGGAAGATAAACTGTTACACATATGGGGCTAGCTTGGGTCTGAATCTTGCTTCCTCGGTAAAATTCCTGAGATCTGCCAACATCTCCTTTTCTCTTACCTGGCATATCCTGCTTAAAGCCTCTCAGGGCTTCCCTCTGTTCTTAGGATCAAAGTATTCAGAGCTACAAGAGCCCGCATAGTCTGGCCCCTGCCTTCCTGGCCAGCTTCATTGTATACACGGTGTTCTCTTTACAGTTCCTGTAATGTGGTATGCCATGGGGCCTTCGCATATGCCTTTCCTCTTTTCCTGGACACTGTTCTCTGCCTTCCATACTCATCCTACTTAATGTCTAGTCATCTTGCAGATCTCAATTCTAACATCATTTTCTTTAGGGAGCCAGCCTGGCCTGACAGTCTCATCTTGTTTTATGCTCTCATAAGACCACATGTTTCCCTTTTGCAGCACTCATCACTCAGTTGTATCTTTATGTGTATTTGTGGTTGTATGGGTTGTGTCTGCTCCCCAGAATGCCCAGCTGTGAGCTGCATGAGGGTCAAGGGCATCACTGTGCCTGCCAGGTATAGTGCCTGCATGTGGTGGGTGCTCACATTTTAGAGACTAAATAGAGGAGGAGATGAGGAAAAGATTAAACTCTCTGTGTTCACCAGATGGCGTTGAGCCTGGCATTGTAAATCCGCAGCTTGACTGTGCTTGTGAGTTATCTGGAAATGCAGGTCCTGATTCAGTAGGCCCAGGTTGGGCATCTCTAACAAGCTCCCATACGATGCTGATGCTGGTCCTGTGAACCACAATAAATAGTAAGGATCTATGGAGCCATGCCAGGCATGGTAGCTCACACCTGTAATCGCAGCACTTTGGGAGACTGAGGCAGGCTGATCACCTAGGGTGAGGATTTCAAGACCAGCCTGGCCAACATGGTGGAACCCCATCTCTACTAAAAATACAAAAATTAGCTGGTCATGGTGGTACATGCCTGTAGACCCAGGTATTAGGGAGGCTGAAGCAGGAGAATCACTTGAACCTGGGAGGTGGAGGTTGCAGTGAGCTGAGATCAGGCCACTGCATTCCACCCTGGGCAACAGAGTGAGACTGTGTCAAAAAAAAAAAAAGAATCTATGGAGCCAGGTAAGCTCCATATCCTCCCCTCCTCCAATTTAGTATCTTGCCTTCTCTTCTGCCCTTAGGAAAGTACAGCAAATACACTGAAATGGTTACTGCTATACTAGAGCTTATCTTGCTTACGAGCTGTGTTCCTTCTTGTCTGCAGTATGTTTTCTTTTTTTTTTTTTGTCAAGCCCATCCATGTTACTATCCCCAGTGCCCTTGATAAATGGTCCTGAAATGTTTCCTTTGAAGCACCAGTAACAGACCTACTGACAACAGCAGCTTAGGATGCAGCTAAGGAATTTCTCTTCAGCCTTGCACCATTTCCCTTATCCCGCACATTTACGCTCTTGAATTTCCTCTTCCTCACTCTCCTCCTTTTCACTAGAGTTGGACTGTGTTGGTGACATGTTGTGTCCGAAGGTTTAGAGTTAATTCTTGATTTCTCAGACACTGATTAGATTTTGACTGTGTTACTCAGCTTTCCTGCTTTTGGCTTCCTAATTCTTTTGTTGCAACTTGATTCTTACCAGTTAATGATATAGGAAAAGTGACAGTGTATCATTGGGAAGATGGGATCGCAGTTTTGACGTGAGGCTTAAAGAGACAGTGAGATAGAACTGATAAAGTTCTATCAAGGCAGGGCCAGAGACTCCCTCCCTCCTGAGTGCCATGGGACCCAGCATCTGCACTGCACCATGAGTGTAGTCGAGCTTAACAGACTTTACGTGACATACATGCTCTTCAGGCCAGGTGTGGTGGCTCATGCCTGTAATCTCAGCATTTTGGGAGGCCTAGGAAAGATGATTGCTTGAAGCCAGGAGTTTAAGACCAGCCTAGGCAATGAAGTGGGACTCTGTTTCTACATACATACATACATACATACATAAATAGCTAGCTAGCTAGCTAGCTGGGCATGGTGGCATGCACCTATAGTTCTAGCTACTTGGGAGGCTGAGGTGGGAAGATCACTTGAGCCCAGGAATTTGAGGTTGCAGTGAGCTATGATTAAGCTACTACACTCCAGCCTAGGTGACAGAGTGAGACTCCATCTCTAAAAAACAAAGCAAAACAAAACCATGCTTTTCAAAGAAAGGACTGGTAAACCAAAAACAAACTGAAACAAAAATTTAAAACTCATAATCCCATTCCCTTGTTTTATTTATGTGTCTGTGTGTTCAGATGTTTTTATGTCATACTTTCTTTAAACACCAGTATTATGTGTGACATCATTAGAAAGCTCCTTAAAGATCTGGTACCATAGGCTGGTGAGAGTCTAAACAAATGAAAAAGCTTTACTTCAGCATTGCCTAGGGTTTGACATATGCTGAAAATAAATCATTCTAGTTTGTCTTAGTCATATGTATATGTATAGGCACATATACATATATAGCTACACATAAACACATATACATGTATACCTATATATACATGTATATATGTGTCACAAGTGAAAAATTACTTGTTTGACTTTATGAAACGTTTTTAAGACTTTAACATTCCAAATAAAATCCTGGGCAACTTTCTGTCTTTAGAAGGTGGGATTTCTCATTTTTTGTCCTGTACACCACTGGCAGTAATAGTTTTTCAGCCTCTCATGAGTTAATTCTTGTTTGCTGACGTTATTCATATAGCAGCCACACAGATGCTTCCATACTGGTTGCTGGTTCCTGCCTGGTGAACAGCTAAGTCCTCATGAGCAATGGACTATAAGGGCTAAATGAATGTGATAGAGTTCTATTTACCTGGCTGTGTCTGGAAGTGGTAAAAGTCACAAACTTCAGTGACAGGCAGAATTGAGTTGTCACACAACAAGTTACTGATCTCTCTAAATGTCATTTTTTATCAGCTCAACATAACCCAAGTAAATCCAGAGATTCAAAGTGACTGACTCTTGGCACAATGTGTCATTCAAAGAAATTCAGTCCAGGAACCAACCCTAGACGTGATTGTAGTCTTCTGGGAAGTCAGGTGATTCCCTTCTGCAGCCCTTCCTAAGTGCCCTTTCCCTCTCTGCTTACCTGTCGTCATTTCATCTCTAGATACCTGGTAGATCCATGGTAGATGCATGGAAGGTTTCTTCATGGTATGTTTCGTGTCCTCTACCAAATCCCTCCCTGGCATGATATGATGTTGCTGTTCTTCTTTGTGTCATCTTCTCTCCTTGTCTTTGTCCTTCAGCTATTTTCTTCTCTTCCTTTGATTTCCCCCCCTTCCACTCACACACACTGATGGCCTCAATATGTATAGTAAGACACAAGGGGAAGGCGTGGGAGATTTAGGAATGGGGTTAGTGCTGAGTGGGAAGTGCTAAAGATTCTCTTAGTGGGTGAGGAGAGGCGAAGAGGCTGTGAATATTGATTTTTGAACAGCTGAAGATGGGGCTGCTACTTATAAAATGAGGATATTATCCTGATGGGGTTGGTGTTCCTGCTTAGTGATGTAACCAGAAGTCTGAAAGGTGGACCTATTCTGTCCTTAAAACAGAGGAAGAGCCTGGAGTATCTGTCATTTTTAGGTTGGGACAAAAGATGCTGAAAATCAAGGTATGGGCCACTCATTGCAGATGATCTTCTCTGCCTCTCTGTCTCCTGCCTGCCCCAGAAGCAGCCTGCTGGGAGACAGAGCATTATTGAAGACTGTGGTCTCCCTTGCAACACACCCAAAGCTCTGTAGGTCATATTGGCTCTGAGTTAAACCTAATCCACAGCTTTGCATATGGTACTGTTTTAAAAACAGCTGCCCTCTGTGTTCCATTAAAAATAAAAAAGCGATTTAACATGGCAAATTCATAGTTTCATAGATTTCATCTTGATGTCATCTGAACTTTGGAGTTATGATTCAGCAGACATTTTAATACTTTTGTACATTTAAATCAGATGTCAGCGGGATACAGAAGGAACCAGGCTGCAATAAAACAGCAAAGGTATATACAATAATGTGTGTTGAGGACTCTTCTAATTGTTGCCAGGAGTAGTGTTTGTAATCATGGCTTCAAAGGCACCTTGGTGGGCTTCTGTGGCTAGAATCCCATTCTTCTAGCTCTCTCCTGTGATCTTTTGCCTGTCAAAGTGTTTGCTTTAAATCTGCAATAGTCAAAGATTCCCGAGACTTAGAATTTTTGGACTTACCTTGTTCATGGGATTTTATCTGTCAGTGGTTTGTCTGCAATGGCAGATTGCATTTTTTTCCCCAAAAATGGCGGCAAAAATAGCTCCCATGCCAGATACAATGGGAACTCGACTGTCGTTTCGTGGGGGTGGGGAAGGTGATGTCTATATCCCATCCTTTTAAACCTGGGCAGACCTTTGCGATTATCTGGAGCCACAGAGTATGACAGAAAGTCACACTATGTGACTCTTGAGGCAAGACCGTAAAAATGCCATGTGCTTCTGCCTTGCTATTTTGGGATGCTTGTTCCTGGATCCCAGCCACCATGCTGTGAGGAAGCCCAAACTAAGCCCACACAGAGAGACCATGCAGAGAGGCCACGTGTAGGTGTTTTGACCGACAGCCAGTGTCAACCTCCAGACATGTGAGTGAAGATGCTTCCAGATACTTCAGCCCTCAGCCATCAAGTCACTCCCAATTGAAGCCCCAGACACTGTGGAGTAAAACCGTCCCTGTTTCTATCAGACTTCCTGAACCACAGAACCGTGAGCATAATGAAAGGGTTGTTTTATGCCACAAAGTTGAGGTGGCTTATTTTGGAGCATTAGTAACCAGAGAGAGAGAATGAGGAAAGTCCTAATGAAATCCGAGCAGGATTTTTTCTCCACATCTGTTTTGGCAAATAGGAGTGTCAGTGTCTGAATTGTTTTACGTAGTCTCACAGGTATAAAGGAAGTAGCATTGTTAGTTTACAAAGCGGGTGGAAGTAGATTATTGTGATATACCCCCTCTTCTCTTGCTACCATTGTTATAAACAAATAAACATCTTGGCCGAGTGCAGTGGTGTTTGCAACTGGTTGATCACAACCAGTTACCGATTTCTTTGTTCTTTCTCTACTCGCACTACTTTACTTGCTGAGGCAAAAACAAACAAAAAAGTGAGAATTTGCTCTACACAGTTACCAAGTTACCCTTAACAGTTGAAGCTGTCCAAGTGTGGTGGCTCACACCTGTAAACAGTTCCAGCACTTTGGGAGGCCAATGTAGGTGGATCACTTGAGGTCAGGACTTCGAGAGCAGCCTGGCCAACATGGTAAAACCCCATCTCTACTAAAGATACAAGAATTAGCTGGGTGTGCTGGCACATGCCTGTGATCCCAGCTACTCAGGAGGCTGAGGCAGGAGAATCGCTTAAACCTGGGAGGCGGAGGTTGCAGTGAGCTGAGATTGTACCATTGCACTCCAGTCTGGGCGAAAGAGCCAGACTCTGTCTCAAAAAAAAAAATTAGTTGAAACTTCATCCTAACTTGTAACTTGAAAGCACTGAGTTCCTGATGTCACATAGGACCTGTTGTGTTCCTGATTTTGTGTTATCTTCCTTCATGGAGTCCTACCCATGATGATTTTTCTACACCAGACTTGATGAATATTTGGTAGAACATTTTCTGGTAAGGAGTCTTGGTGCTAGATGGGATCTTGGGCCCACCTCATCTTTACCTTTATCTTACGGAAATCCATTCCTGGAGAGAAGTGACTTGCCTGGTGGCACATAGCGGGAATGTGGTAGAGCTGAGATCAGGGTTCTGACCTCACGGCTGTCAGGTGAGAATTTTTCCTAGGACAGTACGCTATCCTTTAGGCGGGAGCTTGCTTAAATCTGGGCTTTGTGTCAATAAAGGATGTTTGCATTCAGATGCCCTGGAAACAAATTCATTCCTTTCTTTCCTAGTATATAAAGAAGTATATTTAAAAAATGGTACCTGTGAGGAGAGAAATAAATATGAGAATAGAACTTTGCCTTTTTTTGTGATGTAGTCGTTTTTTCTGATGCCTCTCCTGTTTTTTTTTTTTTTTTGAGATGGAGTCTCACAGTGTCACCAGGGCTGGGGTGCAATGGCACAATCTCGGCTCACTGCAACCTCTGTCTCCCAGGTCCACATGATTCTCCTGCGTCAGCCTCCCGAGTAGCTGGGATTACAGGTGTGCACCACCATGCCCAGCTAATTTTTTGTATTTTTAGTAGAGACGGGGTTTCACTATGTTGGCCAGAATGTTTTCAAACTTCTGACCTCGTGATCCGCCTGCCTTGGCCTCCCAAAGTGCTGGGATTACAGGTGTGAGCCACTGCACCTGGCCTGCCTCTCCTCTTTAACATTGAATCAACAAGCCAGATCTCCACTCTTCATTACACTGTGGCTGATTGCAATTGCTATGTATGTCTTTGTCTCCACATGGGAAGGGGGTGTCGGCTGGCTGGTGAGAAGGAGAAAGAAGGAGGGAAAAGTTTGTATTAGAGTTTATGGCTGCCTCTGTGACTCTGCTGTTCAAGGGGAAAGGGCTTTGTAGTTTTGCACCAACTGCCCTGTTCATCTTCACAGTTTTACAAATATCAAAGTTATCGTCTCTTCTTGATAAAAGCAGTTCAAAGGAAAGTTTTGCCTAAATATATGAATATAGATCTAATAGTACCTGGGGTTGTGTATGTGTATGTGTAGGGGTTATTGTTAATTCCAGCTGTGTACTATTAATAATTCTCCAATTAGTGTCAATTATTAGGTGTCATTTACCTGCCTGGGCAAATGGCCCTTCCTTTGCTCCTTGTACCTGAAAATACCAGGAAGGCCAACTTTGAAGTGCATTGAATCGGAAGCACTATTTTTGAAAAATAGGCCAGTCGCTGTGACTCATGCCTGTAATCCCAGCACTTTGGGAGGCTGAGGTGGGCGGATCACCTCAGGTCAGGAGTTCGAGACCAGCCTGACCAATGTGGAGAAACCCTGTCTCTACCAAAAATACAAAACATTACCCAGATGTGGTGGCAGGTGCCTGTGATCCCAACTACTTGGGAGGCTGAGGCAGGAGAATTGCTCTACCCAGGAGGTGGAGGCTGCAGTGAGCTGAGATCGCACTACTGTACTCCAGCCTGGGTAACAGAGTGAGACTCTGTTTCAGCCAGGCGTGTTGGCTCATGCCCGTAATCCAAGCACTTTGGAGGCCAAGGTGGGTGGATCACCTGAGGTCGGGAGTTCAAGACCAGCCTGACCAACATGATGAGACCCCGTCTTTATTAAAAAAAAAAAAAAAAATCTTTAGTCTCACCCCAGGCCCAGTCATTTACCCAGATGTAATCACTCTTTTTTTCTTTTTTTTAATCCTCTGCACCTTCATGAAAGTAATCACTCTTTAACAGCTCACTTTGCAGGTGTATATATAGTGCTGTTCTATGCCTGCTTTTTTACATAATTTGTCTTGGAGATGTCAGCACATCTGTATATGTAGATGTACCTCATTGTTTTATTGAGTGCATATTTTCTGATTGGAATATTTCCTGATTCTTTTGACCAGTCTGTGTGAATGCTGTCGAAATGGCTTGTGCCAGGAAAGAGCTGGAAACAAGACAGCAGTGAATGTTGATGTGCGTTCAGCTTTGGCTGAATATAGCTGTGGCTGTAGCACACAACCACAAATGTCACTGGGCCGAAGTCATACACGATTGCCACTCTGATATGGATGATGCCACGCTGCCCTCCAGGGAGGTCAACAAGCTTGTATTCTTATTAGTTGGCGTATGAGAATTAAACATGCACATAGAAATTTGTGAGTAGGGCTGGTCGCAGTGGCTTACACCTGTAATCCCAGCACTTTGAGAGGCTGAAGTGGGAGCATTGCTTGAGGCCAGGAGTTTGAGACCAGCTTGGGCAACATAGCAAGACCCCACCCCTAAAAAAAATTTTTTTTAAATCAACCACACAAGATGATGCATGCCTCTAGTCCCAGCTTCTCAGGAGGCTGAGGTGGGAGGATCACATGATCCCAGAAATTTGAGGCGACAGTGAGCTATGGTGAGCTATCGCACCACCACACTTCTGCCTGGGTGACAGGGCAAGACCCAATCTCAAAAAAAATGAAAATATTCATGAGTAAAGTGTAGTTTGTAACTTCAGTCAAATTTATCCTCACTTTCTGACAGCATTCACGGTAGAAATTCAATTATAAGATGAAAATTAGTAAATTATGTGTTAATAAAGTTGGCATTGTTATTCTATAGGACATGGACATCTTCCAGCAACAGATCTCGAGAAGACAGTTGGCTTAAATCCTTATTTGTCCGGAAAGTTGATCCAAGAACAGATGCTCACTCCAATCTCCTAGCGAAAAGGGAAACAAGCAGTCTCTACAAATTACAGTGTGAGTGACAGGTTTGCTACCTTCAGAGTTGACTTTATTTTCCCGTTTGTTCCTAAGTTTATCCTTGAATTTTCTTTTGTTTCAGTTCACAATGTTAAACCGGAATGCCTAGAAGCATACAACAAAATTTGGTGTGTATACCAAACTATCCTTTACTTGGGGAAAAATAATGACGTTATTTGTTAGTTAATTCCACTAACACTTGATGCATAGGGAGAGATCTTTCATCCCTCTCCTTTGAACCTGAACATTCAGAGGCTCTTAAACTGAGCTTTGTGTATGATTGCCAAAGGCAGTTTGATTTTAAGCACTCACACAGCTAAATCATCACATAGGCTCTCAGACTTTAGAATGTCACCAGACTCTTAGGTTTGGAGGAACTTTGCAAGGCTGTCTAACCCATCTGCTTATCCAGTGCTGGAGTCCTTTTGCAGACCTTCCTGACCGCCTGTCGTGAAGTAAGTTCCATCTCTGGACAGCTCTGATTGCTAGGAATAAGAATTCACATCTCTGAATCCTTCAGTGATTCCCCTAAGTGAAACTGCCCCTTGAGAGTCCTGTATATATTTGAACATAGCTGCCACTTCTTCCCAACTCCTCTGTACTCCAGGATCCAAGTCCCTTCCGCTGATTCTCTTATGATTTGAGATCCAAGCCCTCTTGCAGAATTTGTAAACTTTAAGACGAAAGGGAGAGCTAAGCTTATTGGCTATCAAAATTTTAATGATCCATTGTGAGCAAATGTTAAGAAAAAGTTGGGGTTTTTTTTTTAACCTTTAATATCTACTACTTTGATAAGAAAGCAAACACAATTTTGTCCCTATAATCAGCATAGTTTTTAGAAGAAAAATCTTTTGTTATGTTTTATTTTTGAAGGTAGTTTATGAAATGTAATACTAGCATTGAATTTCTTGCTCATTTCAGCACATTTCTCTTTATTTAAAAATGCCCTAAAACAAAGCAGATGTTTATTTCTAAGTCTTTTCTCATAAAGTGGAATTTTTCCCTATATGGATGTTTTCCTGGATTACTTTTCTGTCCTGTCTTATCACTTCATCTCCTGTCTCGGATTTCTGGCTATCTGTTCATATCTCTATTTGATGTCGTGTTCTCACTTCAAACTCGGCATGTAGAATCACCTTGCTCTTCCAACTTCCATGTCTGTGCCACTCACCTTGTTTTACTCAGCCTGTTGCTTAGTTCTCTGTGATGAGTCTGTCACCTAGAGCTGTGCAGTCTTCATTGGACATGTATTTTCATTCTCTTGTTTCCTTCTCCGTCTCGCTGTCCAAACCTCCTGAGCCCTGTTCCCAAGTAGCCTTTTTTCTGACTACCTTTCTGGGCTCCAGGCTATACCTATGTCTCCTCCCTGCCCTGTGATACATGACTCCAAAGTTTGTCAGATTGATCTGCTTGAGTTCTGTTTTCTTTTTTCATCACGTTTTTTCTTTTCTCTGAAACTTTCAGCAGCTCCCTGTTTCCAGAACATAAAGACTTAACTCCTGCCTGGTTTTTAGGGGTCCCAATAATGGGATTCTGCCCAACCCATCCAGTTCTGGGTACAAGTACTGCCTGCCTTACAACCTCCATTCAGGTAAGGCCAGGGTTCCCAAGAGCAGGTTTGGGGTCCCCAGCAAAGAGGAGTGGCTACAAATCCATGTGTGACTTTGTGTTGGTGTAAAACCTAGGCCCTGTCTCCAGGCCCCTCTCTGGAACCCACTTGGGTCGTGGGTCTGGGCCTCCTTCCTGGGCTGCCTCCAATGCAGGGTCATTTATTCCTGCTCATGTCATGCGACCAAAAGGAAATGTTTGACTGAGATTTTCCTCGCGTAATTCCTCTTTTTCCGTCCTCAGTTTTCATCGATCCTATGTTACTCTGAACGTTCATGAGTTACACATCAGATACGTTTAATATCACATCCGAATTTAAAAAGTAAATGCTACTCTTACTAAAGTACACATGATGTGGTCACTGTACTGGGTCGTAAAGATGTATGGGTTTTCAGTTAGTTAAACATAGGCCATTTGGAGCTTTTCTCTGTTAATCATTTATACATCCCCGGTCCTACGGAGCTCCAGTGGCACAATTGGTTAGCGCATGGTACTTAAATACCCCGCTCCTGTAGCCCTAGCATCTGGTGGTAATCACTAGCTAAGAATCACTCAGTGTCAGCAAGTAATGTGAACAGGTTCCGTTTCTTGCCCTTGATCCCCTTTTGCATCCATTGTTGAATCTGTGTGATACTTTTTCATCATAATTTTTCTATTCAAAAAGTGTGCAGGCTTTAGCTTTTCTCTTAGTATAAAACAGTTGCACTCTTCCCTTTGCCTTTCCCTGTACGTTAGAATCTATACCATAGGAAGGCTTCCATGGAACCAAGCTGCACTCTGACACCCCTGTTAAATTCCTACATTGCCGTGACCTGTCATGGCTTTGCCCCGTCCCTGTACAATGAGTGGGAATGAATTGGTTGGTGTGTTTGGTGCAAGACTACGTGACACTCCTCCCATCCCCTCGGCCCGTTGAATTGAACGTAATTTATGCTTTGCGTTGTATTGTTAATTTTGATTCTTCTGCCACGTTGATGCCCTTGGGGACTACTGGAGGTTGGGGTCGCTTCCAGAATGTGTTGTGTTCCAGCTCTGTCTTCTTCCTCCTTCCTGAGGGCCAGCTTGTTCTCTGCGCCTGTTTCCTCTGCCTGCTGGTGTCACTTGTGTTGTCTGCCTCTGTCTGGAGCATGACTTTCTTCCCTCTCCATCTTCCTAATTTCTTCTGTCTTCTTTTCTGCTAGTCCCTTGTCTCTCATTCTTCCTGTCTTTGGAACCAACAGAACATTTTTTGGTGGTGTTTTTTTTTTCCCCTGAAATGGGAAAAAGTAGACTCTTGAAATCGTGGAACCTTTGGTTTCTCTGTACCATCTTTATACTGGTTCAACAGCTCTTCTAGATAGTTGGGGTTATCAGAAACCTGAGCTTCGGAACAACAGCATTCAGCCAAAAGGTTAATTCCCCGTGTCGTTTTATCATGAGGATGTGCTAAGGTCAGTTGTTAGAACACTAGTAGGTAGTCTTTTTCCTGTTACTGATCAGGTGCTGTCCACCTGGTCAAATTTGGCTGGTTGTTTAATTAGTGTTGCTGTTTCTTCTCTTTAAGTCAAGAGGTGTTGCCAAAGATTCACGAAGATAAACACTACCCTTGTACTTTGGTGGGGACTTGGAACACGTGGTATGGCGAGCAGGACCAAGCTGGTAGGAAGTGAAGCCTTGGAATAAACACCTTTTCCTTAAGCCTTATGTAACACTTAAGTGATTTTGTAATTTAATGCTTGTTCTTATCAAAGCTTTCCAAGTCTCAGTCTAATTTTATGATTAAAGTAGTTTCTTCACCAATTCATTGCAAAAAAAAGTTTAAAAATAGTTTTTAATATTTGAATCTATTATTGAAACTTTATGATGTAACTCATAGGCCAACACATGGCGCATTACAGTTGTTTGGTTTTTGAGACGGAGTCTTGCCGTGTCGCCCAGGCTGGAGTGCATGGTATCTAGGCTCACTGCAACCTCTGCCTCCTGGGTTCCAGCAATTCTCCTGCCTCAGCCTCCCAAGTAGCTGGAATTACAGGTGCCCACCACCACACCCAGCTAATTTTTGTATTTTTAGTAGAGATGGGGTTTCACCATGTTGGCCAGTCTGGTCTGGAACTCCTGACCTCAAGTGATCCTCCTGCCTCAGCCTCCCACAGTACCGGGATTACAGGCTCAAGCCACCACACCCAGTCTACAGTTCTGTGTTGTGATAACATACCTACCTAGAACATTTTCGAGTGGCAGTATCATGAAATTCTAAATGTATATTATTTTTTAAAATGCATTTCAGTCCACCTCTGGAGGTATGAAGGAGGCTATCCAGCCCTCACAGAAGTCATGAATAAACTCAGAGAAAATAAGGTAATGATTTTGAAAAATGTTTACTTAGACTAATGATATATAGATGTTAATACAGAATTAAATGACTTTTCTGTCTTCAGTTTTTGTTAATAAACTTCATTTTTGTCACAAATTTTATTGTTTGGACTCCTGAAGTTGTATTTAAACATAAACAGTTGTAATACTATTAAAATAATAGTTCTTATTGTAAAAGTCAACTGTAGGCTGGGTGCACTGGCTCACACCTGTAATCCCAGGACTTTGGGAGGCCGAGGCGAGTGGATCATGAGGTCAGGAGATTTAGACCATCCTGGCCATGGTGAAACCCCGTCTCTGCTAAAATACAAAAAATTAGCTGGGCGTGGTGGTGTATGTCTATAGTCCCAGCTACTCAGGGGGCTGACGCAGGGGAATAGCTTGAACCTGGGAAGCGGAGGTTGCAGTGAACTGAGATCATGCCACTGCACTCCAGCCTGGCAAAAGAGTAAGACTCCGTCTCAAAAAAAAAAAAAAAAGTCAATTGTAGTTTGAAACTTTTAAGGTGGTACCTTGAAACTGATGACTGGGCTGGACGTAGTGGCTCACGCCTATAATCCTAGCACTTTGGGTGGCCAAAGCAGGCATATCAGTTGAGGCCAGGAGTTTGAGATCAGCCTGGCCAACATGGTGAAACCTCATCTCTACTAAAAATACAAAAATTAGCCAAGCGTGTTGGTGCACACCTGTAATTCCAGCTGTGTGGGAGGCTGAGGCACGAGAATCACTTGAATCTGAGAGGCAGAGGTTGCAGTGAGCCAAGATCGTAGCACTGCACTCCAGCCTGCGCAACAGAGTAAGACTCTGTCTCAAAAAAAAAACAAAAAACTGATGACTGGAGTATCAATCAGTATGGTAGACACAGTTAGCCCTGGGGGACCTAAATCTGTCTACTTCAGGAACTGTCTTCCAAACACATACACTTTATCTTGGGCTGACTTTGCTTTCCACCCTCTCTTCACTAGGAGGTGCTCAGCAGTAGGGAGAAATTTAACAGCCACACATCGTTAGGAAAGAAAATCTTTTGTATAGATTCCCAGACAAATATAAATAGCTTTTGAATTATCTGCTGTTTTGTAGTCTGTGTGCCACTTCTATTGATGTGCCATCAAACACTGTTAGAAGAATCTAAAAATAAAGAAAATTAAATTGGTTTACATTGCCATCTAAATAATTAGGATGACTACGTAATTTGTCATCTAAACCTGGACACTTTTGAGACTGAAAAGGAATGCTATTAATGATTACACCAGCTCAACAGATGTAAACTGGGACTGTCTGAGGCCAACTGGGACCTGCTGATTATTATAGTATTCTGTAGGAACATAAATGTTACCGAAATGGGCTTATATGTAAGTATTAGAAGATTTCATGAGCACTTTTTTTTTACTCAAAGGACTTTTTGGAATTCCGTAAGGCAAGAAGTGACATGCTTCTCTCTAGGAAGAATCAGCTCCTGTTGGAGTTCAGTTTCTGGAATGAGCCTGTCCCACGATCAGGACCTAATATATATGAACTCAGGTCTTACCAGCTCCGAGTAAGTACAGAAATATGAGTTATTCCTTTTGCTCTTCTGTGAATAAGCACAATCACTTTGTAAGGCCGACAATAGAACTTGTGTGTACATTCTGTGATGTACACACACACACACACACATATATAAAAATATATATGTATATTTTAAGACTGGGTCTCACACTGTCACCAGGCTAAGCTCTTTTGCGTTTTATGGCTTTACACATGAGGCTTATTATTTGATATTTTTCCAAATAGCATTTCTGTTTTTAAGAAGAAAGACCTAAAGTGCAGGGCGAAGTACAATATGCACCATCTTATTGTGGTTAAACAAGAGCAGCTAATAAATATTGTAACTATTGAACAAATTATACAGCGTGCTAAGAATAAAGGGCAATAATATTTTATAACACTTTCTAGACATTTTCCTACTGAGGACTAGAAAGAAAGCCCCATGTAGCAGCATCATTAAAAGGAATACAGGCCAAGTGCAGTGCCTAACGCCTGTAATCCCAACACTTTGGGAAGCCAAGGTTGAAGGATTGCTTGAACCTGGAGGTTTGAGACCCTCCTGAACAATATGGTGAGACCCTGTCTCTATTAAATTAAAAAAATAAAGTTTTGGCTGGGTTCAGTGGCTCACTCCTATAATCCCAGCACTTTGGGAGGCCAAGATGGGTGAATCACTTGAGGCCAGGAGTTTGAGACTAGCCTGGCCAACATGGTGAAACTATGTCTCTACTAAAAATACAAAAACTTAGCCGGATGTGGTGGCAGCCGCCTGTAATACCAGCTACTTGGGAGGTTGAGGCAGGAGAATCACTTGAACTCAAGAGGCGGAGGTTGCAGTAGCTGAGATTGAGCCACTGCGCTCCAGCCTGGGCAACAGAGCGAGACTTTGTTTAAAAAAAAAAAAAAAAGAGGTTTTTTTTAAAGTTAGTTTTGTCACTTAATGTTTTTTTTATACTGCTGTTTGCTCTTTCTGTATTTTTTTCACAGAAGAACTAACAAACCAAATCTAAATCTGTTTTCAGCCAGGAACCATGATTGAATGGGGCAATTACTGGTGAGTATATTACTGAATGGTGAGTTTTTAAGTCTTGTTGATAGATTAGTTTAGGCCATAGTGTTAATTCTAGGGAAAAAAAAAATCTAAGGATAGTACCTTGTCACTAGACTAATGTTTTGTTTGATGTTTTTATTATGAGATTTTTCAAACATATAAAACTAGAGAGAATAATGGGGCACTCTGGCCACATCCATTACTTCGCTTCAATAATTAACACGTGGCCAATCTCGTTTGGGTTTAACTCCTTCAACCCAGATTGTTTGGAATTAAATCCCAGACAACATTGTGTTTCATTCATAAATAGTTCAGTACTGTACATATTTCTAAAAGATAAGCACCTTTTTTTTTTTTTAAAGGAAACACCAATATTGCAGAAGGTTAGTTTATATACTTCTTGGATATCATCTTTTCTGAAACATTACTTTTGTCACATATACAGAGCACGTCAATAATAGTTTCTTCTTTTTTTTTCCTGCTAGTTTGAATAGAAAAATACCAATTTTTCCACAAGCTGATCTGTAGATTCAACAGAATCCCTATCAGTCCCAGTAGGCTTTAGAAATGTGAAAGACTGGCCAGGTGCAGTGTGGCTCGTGCCTATAATCCCAGCGCTTTGAGAGGCCAAGGCAGGGGAATCACTTGAGCCCAGGAGTTCAAGACCAGTCTGGGCAACACAGCAAGACCTCTATCTCTACCAAAATAAATTAATTAATTAAACTAGCAAGCTGTGATGCCACATGCCTGAGGTCCCAGCTCTTTGGGAAGGTGAGTTGGAGAATTGCTTAAGCCCAGAAGACAGAGGTTGCAGTGAGCCAAGATCACACCACTACATTCCAGCCTGGGCAACACAATGAGACACTGTCTCAAAAATAAAAATAGTTGGCTGGGTGCAGTGGCTCATGCCTGTAATCTCAGCACTTTGGGAGGCCAAGGCGGGTGGATCACGAGGTCAGGAGATCGATACCATCCTGGCCAACACGGTGAAACCCTGTCTCTACTAAAAATACAAAAAAAATTAGCAGGGCATGGTGGTGCATGCCTGTAGTTCCAGCTACTTGGGAGGTTGAGGTAGGAGAATTGCTTGAACCCAGGAGGCGGAGATTGCAGTGAGCCAAGATTGCACCACTGCACTACAGCCTGGGTGACAGTGCGAGACTTTGTCTCAAAAATAATAAATAAAAATAGTCTGGACGTGGTGGCTCACGCCTGTAATCCCAGCACTTTGGGAGGCTAATGTGGGTGAATCACCTGAGGTCAGGGGTTCCAGACCAACCTGGCCCACATGGCAAAACCCCATCTCTACTAAAAATATAAGAATTAGCTGGGTTTGGTGGTGCATGCCTGTAATCCTAGCTGCTTGGGAGGCTAAGGCAGAAGAATTGGTTGAACCTAGGAGGCAGAGGTTGTAGTGAGCCAGGATCACGCCACTGCGCTTCTACCTAGGTGACAGAACGAGGCTCTGTCTCAAATAAATTAAAAATAAATTAAAAAGTTGTCACCTGGGCTGGGCAGAGAGGAGAATACAGAGTTTGAATTTAATGAGTATAGAGTTTCAATTTTTTTTTTTTTTTTTTTTTTTTTAGAGACAGGTTTTCACCATGTTGGTCAGGCTGCTCTCGAACTCCCAACCTCAGGTGATCCGCCTGCCTCAGCCTCCCAAAGTGCTGAGATTATAGGCATGAGCCACCGCACCCGGCCTTAGAGTTTCAATTTTACAAAATGAAAATGTTTTGGAGATCTGTGGCACAACAGTGTAAATATACTTGACACTACTGAACTGTAAACATAAAAATGGGTAATATGGTAATTTCAATTTTAGGTGCTTTTTACCAAAATAAAAAATGTTTAAAATATTTTTAGGCCAGGTGCGGTGGCTCATGCCTGTAATCCCAACACTTTGGGAGGCCGAGGCGGGCCGATCACAAGGTCAAGAGATCCAGACCATCCTGGCCAACATGGTGAAACTCTGTCTTTACTAAAAATACAAAAATTAGCTGGGTATGGTGGCAGGCGCCTGTGGTCCCAGCTGCTTGGGAGGCTGAGGCAGGAGAATCGCTTCCACCCAGGAGGCGTAGGTTGCAGTGAGCCGAGATCGTGCCCCTGCACTCCAGCCTGGCAACAGAGCAAGACTCCATCTCAAAAAAAAAAAAAATTAACCAGATGTGGTGGCACGTGCCTGTAATCTCGGCTACTCAGGAGTCAGGCACAAGAACTACTTGAACTTGGAAGGCAGAGAGGTCGCAGTGAGCTGAGATCATGCCATTGTACTCCAGCCTGGGCTATACAGACCCTGTCTCAAAACAAAAATTAATTAATTTAAAATTAAAATTAAATAAAAATTTGAAAATTAAATAAAAAATTAATAAAATAAATTGGAAAACTTTTTAACCAGCAAAAGATTTGAATAGGCATTTCACCAAAGAAAATACATGAATGCCTCATAAGCTTATGAAAAGGAACTCAGCATCCTTAATCATGGAAATGCAAAGTGAAACTGCAATGAGATACCAGTTCTTGGCCCGGGAGGTCTGTGACTAAAAAAAGTTGGATAATAACGTGTTGGTGAGGTGAGGAGGAAGTGGACCCTTCCTGTATTGCCGATGGGAATGTAAAATGGTGTGGCCACTTTGGAACACAGTCTAGTAGGCCCTCACAATAATAAACATGAAATTACATGTGGGCCAGATGCAGTGGCTCATGCCTGTAATCCCAACACTTCAGGAGGCTGAGGGGGGGTGGATCACCTGAGGTCAGGAATTTGAGACCAGCCAGGCCAACATGGCAAGACCCTGTCTGTACTAAAAAAATATATCAAAAACTTAGCCAGGCGTGGGAGTGGGCACCTGCAATCCTAGCTACCCAGGAGGCTGAGGCACCAGAATCACTTGAACCCAGGAGGTGGAGGTTGCGGTGAGCGGAGATTGCGCCTCTGCACTCTAGCCTGGGCAACAGAGCAAGATTCCATCTCAAACAAATAAAAAATATACATGTGATCCACAATTCCACTCCTGGGTGTCTATCCAAGAGATATCATCCACATTGACACTTAATGTGTGTATGTGAAAATCTTTACTTCTTGGGTCATCAAAGGCTAAATAATGCAAGTTAGAAAGCAAACATCCGTATAAACATGTAAGTGCTCATAGCAGCATGTTTTATAATAGCCAACAAGTAGAAAGAACCCAAATACCCATCAACAGAGGGTGGGGTTTAGTCGGAGGGTCAGCTTACCAGTCCTGATTTAAATCGTAAAGCTGTTCTTGTCCTCCCAGCAGCTACCTTAAACTGAATGGTGAAACACAAGAAGCACACTGATTACAATTGTAACAAAATACCAGCTTTCACCATTATGATACAACACTGTTTTTTGATATCCTGACTATTACAATAAGAGAAAAGACAGAGACAGAAGACATATAAATCCTCAGTAGGCTGGGAGCTATGGCTCACGCCTTTAATGTCAATACTGGGCTGCCAAGGTGGGGAGATCCCTTGAGACAGGAGTTCAAGACCAGCCTTGGCAACATAGTGAAACCTCATCTCTACAAAAAATGCAAAATTAGCCAGGTGCAGTGGTGCATGCCTGTAGTCACAGCTACTCTGAAGGCTGAACAGGAAGATCACCTGAGCCCAGGAGGTTGAGGCTGCAGTGAGCCATGATCATGCCACTACACTCCAGCCTGGGAAACAGAGCAAGACCTGTCTCAAAAAAAAAAAAAAAGCCTCAATAATTAAGAGAGTTGCAGGAATAAACTATTGGCCGTTGATTAGCTGAAGTCAGTGCCTGGGACAGGAAATGGCAAGAAAAACACTGGTGACTTGTAGGGTTCTGGGTTGCTGAGATTGTTGGTGTTTTCTTTCTACCAGCCTCCATACTTCATTATGAGATTTCTTTGGAAGCTTAAACTATTGGCCGGGCATGGTGGCTCACGCCTGTAATCCAGCACTTTGGGAGGCCAAGGCAGACAGATCACTTTCAGTCAGGAGTTTGAGACCAGACTGGCCAACATGGTAAAACCCTGTCTCTACTAAAGATACAAGAAAAAAATTAATTAGTTCCAGGCTGACTCATACCTTTGCTCATTAAAAAAATAAATAAATAAAATAATTAGATGGGCATGGTGGCCACACCTGTAGTCCCAGCTACCCAAGAGATGAAGCTGCAGTGAGCTGAGATGGCGCCACTGCACTCCAGCCTGGGTGACAGAGCAAGACTCCATCTCAAACTATATATATTAATTTTGAAACACTGGGGTAGTTTCCTAAAAGAATCTGAAGTAAGCATACATGTATATCTAATTCAATAAAAGATTTTGAGCATTTTTTTCTTTGAAACTTGACATATTTCTGTACCTTAGTTTTGTTGTTTTTCTTTTTGGGGGGGGGTCTGTGTTCTTCTGAAGTAGTTATGTTAACTTACTTTTCTTTTGTTGAGGGGTCTGTGCTCCTCTGAAGTAGTTATGTTAACTTACTTTTCTTTGGAAACTAGGTATTTCTGTTCCTTACAGGCATCTCATAACATTATTCACCCACAAAGAGGGAGGCCACATGCTGCTGAGAAAAAGCCCTCGGTGTGAGTTACTTGACAGCTCTCACTCTTGGCTTCCTTTTTCTTTTTGAGACAGGGTCTCATTCTGTTGCCCAGGCTGGAGTGCAGTGGCATGATCTCAGCTCACTGCAATCTCCACTTTTCAGGTGCAAGCAGTTCTCCTGCCTCAGCCTCCCAGGTAGCTGGGATTGCAGGCACCCACCTATGCCTGGCTAATTTTTGTAAATTTTTGTATTTTTAGTAGAGACGGGATTTTGCCATGTTGGCCAGGCTGTTCTCGAACTCCTACTTCAAGTGACCTGCCTGTCCTAGCCTCCCAAAGTGCCGGGATTACAAGCATGAGCCACTGTGCCCGGCCCCTGTTTTTCTCTTGTTTTGGTTATGAATTTCCTGCTGTGCATGAAATAATTCCTGAGATCCCTTCTACCTCCAACAAATAGTTCTGTCATGTTTATTTCTAATGAATCTTTCCCCCTTAGATCATCAAAGGCTGAATAATACAAGTTAGAATTTCTTATCTGAAAGCTAAGAAATACATATTTGATTATATGCAACTATTATATACAATTTTTGTTCTTTTGTTTTTGGACTATTGGTGTTAATCATTTAGCTATTCACAGAATAGGATCACTCACTAGTTCAGTTTTTGCACATTACTGATCCAGACTCGATCCTCGTGGAATCCACAGGGACATACTTAGGTTATTCAGTTACTTTTAAAATTATTTGTCTGGGGGCAGTGGCTCACGCCTGTAATACCAGCACTTTGGGTGGCCAAGGCGGGCGGATCACCTGAGGTCGGGAGTTTGAGACCAGCCTGACCAACATGGTGTAACCCCGTCTCTACTAAAATTACAGAATTAGTCGGGTGCGGTGGCGCATGCCTGTAATCCCAGCTACTCAGGAGGCTGAGGCAGGAGAATTGCTGGAACCTGGGAGGCGGAGGTTGCAGTGAGCCGAGATTGCACCATTGCACTCCAGCCCCAGCAACAGGAGCGAAAGACTGTCTCAAAAAAAAAAAAAAAAAAAGTTATTTGTAAAGCTAGTTCAGCATTCAATTTATATTTTGGCACATAGGTAACTATTTAAGATGGTGACCACCTCGTCTATACAGGCTTCTGATTGTTACCAGGCTAAGGCAAGTATGTTTTCTTTGCCTACCACAACTAAATTACAAAAATTCAGAATGAAATGAATAATCTGGAATATTTATCACTATTAATGAAAGCCAGGTTTTGTTCTTCTGAATAGAGTTAGAATGCACATTGAAGTGATTTGCTTAATTTCAATAATCAGATTTGTAATTTCTGTGAAGATATTGATCACTTAATTCTCAGCGTTAAGATTAAAGATGTCATCTTATTTGTGGATAAAAATCTATGGGGACAATAGCAAGAAGTCCCTTTTTTACCTTAAAGGAACCGGAGTGCTTGGGTAAAGGTCCCCATTGTGGCATTGAGCCCATGGTATATTAACTCAGAGGTGTAGAGTGATTTTAAGGAGACTCTATTGCTTGAGCCCAGGAGTTGAAGACGAGCCTGGGCAACATAGCAAGGCCCTGTCTCTGGAAAAAAAAAAAAAAAAGAATTGCTGTGCTTAGTGGCGCAGGGCTATAGTTCCAACTATTCAGGAGGCCAAGGCAGGAGGCTCCCTTGAGCCCAAGCGTTCTAGGCTGCAGTCAGCTGAGAGCATGCCACTGTGCTCCAGTCTGGGTGACAGAGTGAGACCCTGCCTATAAAAAGACGAGTGACTTCATCACTCACAGGAAATCACTCTTGCTTGGATTTTGTTCCCCCTTTTGAGATGTCATCATTCAGTACATAAGAGGTTTGCCTCCAGGAAGAGAGTGCTCAGCCAAGCCAGCTCAAGCATCTTGTGCCTTGAGAGTGACGTCTTTCGCCGTCAATATTAGTAGGTTGCTATCCTTGTTTATATGCTGCCAGCTCTTTTGAATGAATTAGAATGAATCTGTCTTCCCAAGTCTTGTCAACTGTGGGACCCTGATGTGACTGAGACTTCAGATTAGAGCCTGGGCAGAGTGGTATGGATTGACTGGGTAACACATGGTGTGTAATCTCCTGATGGTACTTAACTGTGCACCTTCTGGTGCCCTCCCTATGTCATTTGAACCCTGTTCCTTTTCACTTTTGATCTGAAAAACTACTTTTGAAAAAATAGGTACATTTTAAAAACATTTTTAGGAATTTGGATGCATCACTAAATATATATATATATACACACATATATATATACACACACACACACATATATATATATTTTTTTGAGATGGAGTTTTGCTCTTGTTGCCCAGGCTGGAGTGCAGTGGCACGATCTTGGCTTACTACAACCTCTGCCTCCCAGATTCAAGCGATTCTCCTGCCTCAGCCTCCCAAGTAGCTGGGATTACAGGCATGTACCACCATGCCCAGCTAATTTTGTATTTTTAGTAGAGACAGGGTTTCGCCATGTTGGACAGGCTGGTTTTGAACCCCTGACCTCAGGCGATCTACCCGCCTCGGCCTCCCAAAGTGCTGGGATTACAGGCGTGAGCCACCGCACCTGGCTAAATATATATATTTTTAAGTATCTGGTGCAAGTATGAAAGGTGTTTATATTAAAGGGCTCTGAACTGGGTGCAGCAGCTAATGCTTGTTATCCCAGCACTTAGGCAGGCCGAGGTGGACAGATCACTTGAGGTCAGGAGTACAAGACCAGCCTGGCCAACGTGGTGAAACCCCGTCTCTACTAAAAATACAAAAATTAGCCAGGCATGGTGGTTCACACCTGTAATCTCAGCTACACAGGAGGCTGAGGCAGGAGAATCACTTGAACCTGGGAGGCGGAGTTTGCACTGAGCCAGGATCCTGCCACTGTACTACAGCCCAGGGACAGAGCAAGACTCCGTCTCAAAAAAAAATAAAGGACTGTGGGCTGGCCTGATGGCTCATGCCTATAATCCTGGCACTTTGGGAAGCCGAGGTGGGACAGACTGAGGTCAGCCTGGCCTGAGGCATGAGAATAGCTTGAACCCAGGAGATGGAGGTTGCAGTGAGCCGAAATCGTGGCACTGCACTCCAGCCTGGGCAACAAGCATGAAACTCCATCTCAAAAAAAAAAAATTAGCCAGGCGTGGTGGCACATGCCTGTAATTCAGATACTCAGGAGGCTGAGGCATGAGAATAGCTTGTACCCAGGAGGTGGAGGTTGCAGTGAGCTGAGATCGAGCCACTGCACTCCAGCCTGGGAGATGGAGGAAGACTCCATTTCAAAAAAAATTAAAGAGCTGATACCTTTTGCAGTGGGAAATTCTTAAAAAGGAAAGTTTTAAGCCAAGAGCCAATTTTTAACTAATCACAATGTGATGTCCACAGAGGCGCAATGTGTATTAGTACTTCCATATTTAGTACCTAATGAATGCCTTTGCTACTCATTTTCTGAATGGTTTGCTCTGGTAAGAAAGAAGAAAACAACAGGCCGCTTTGCCTGCACTAGCGATGGTCGCAAGGCTGAACGACCGAAAAGCTGCACTCCCGTGGCATCTCTCTATGGCATCTGAGAAGCTGCAGAGTCCCTCTGTAGTTCAGAAAGCAGGGATGTTTCTCAGGATTTTGGAGTTAGCGGCTGCTTTGAAGGTGTGCTTTCTTCACCTGTGTTTGAACACCCTGCCCAAAGGGTAGTCGTTTCCCTTGGGTGCAGTGCCTTGTGGCACCTTGGGTGTTCTAGTTCCAGGTTTGCCTTGCTTCCCCTCCAGGGGTGTTCTGGAGAAGGAATGCCTTTTCTTTCTTTTTTCTTTTTTTTTGAGATGGAGTCTTGTTCCATAGCCCAGGCTGGAGTGTAGTGGCGCAACCTCAGCTCACTGCAACCTCTGCCTCCCGGGTCCTGGTTCAAGCAATTCTCCTACCTTAGCCTCCCAGGTAGCTGGAATTACAGGCACGAGCCACCATGCCCAGCTAATTTTTGTATTTTTTTAAGTAGAGACAGGGTTTCACCATGTTGACCAGTCTGGTCTTGAACTCCTGACCTCATGATCCACCCGCCTCGGCCTCCCAAAGTGCTGGGATTATAGGCATGAGCCACCGCACCTGGCCAGAAGCAATGCTTCTTAAGTTGATGGGTCCCATCCTCTGCCAGTTTTCTAGACTTTATTTCAAGAATCAGCAGTGCAACTATATATAACCTGAGGTTGCTGTTTTTATTTTTAATAATTATTGTTAAATACTGTACATTTTCTCACAAAAATTATAGCTATAGAAAAGTATGCCTACTTTTAGATCGAGTGTGGTGGCTCACATCTTTAATCCCAGTGCTTTGGGAGGCTGAGGTGGGCAGATTACTTGAGGTCAGGAGTTTGAGACCACCCCAGCCAACATGGTGAAACTCTGTCTCTACTAAAAGTGCAAAAATTAGCCAAGCGAGTTGGTGGGTGCCTGTAATCCCAGCTACTTAGGAGGTTGAGGCAGAAGAATGACTTGAACCTGGGAGGCAGAAGTGGCAGTGAGCTGAGATGCCATCACTGCACTCCAGCCTAGGTGACAGAGTGAGACAGAGTCTCAAAAATAAAATAGGCCAGGCGCAGTGGCTCACGCCCATAATCCTTTGGGAGGCCGAGATAGACGGATCACCTGAGGTCAGGAGTTCAAGACCAGCCTGACCAATATGGTGAAACCCCATCTCTACTAAAAGTTCAAAAATTATGGCTGGGCGCGGTGGCTCACTCCTGTAATCCCAGAACTTTGGGTGGCCAAGGCAGGCGGATCACCTGAGGTCAGGAGTTCGAGACCAGCCTGAGCAGCATGGAGAAACCCCGTCTCTACTAAAAATACAAAATTAGCTAGTCGTGGTGGCGTATGCCTGTGGTCGCAGCTACTCGGGAAGCTGAAACAGGAGAATTGCTTGAACCCGGGAGGCAGAGGTTGTGGTGAGCCGAGATTGCACCATTGCACGCCAGCCTGGGCAACGAGCGAAACTCCATCTAAAAAAAAAAAGCCAGGCCTGGTGGCAGGCACCTGTAATCCCCACTTCTCAGGAGGCTTAGGCAAGAGAATTGTTTGAAACCAGGAGGTGGAGGTTGCAGTGAGCTAAGCTTGTGCCATTCCACTCCAGCCTGGGTGACAGAATGAGACTCCATCTCAAAAATAATAATACAATAACTTCTTATTTGCATTAGATAACTTGATAACAATTTGATGAACAGTTAGTCCTCATTTTAAATAGCCTGCCCCGAGTATGGGGAAACTTAGTCTACTGTTTCTCGTTAGTGTATCTAATTCAGTGTCTTAAACTTTGCCTCACTTACAGGGCTCGCGCGATCCGCTTCAGACAGGATGGTAACGAAGCCGTGGGAGGATTCTTCTCTCAGATTGGGCAGCTGTACATGGTCCACCATCTTTGGGGTATCTGGTTTTTCTTTCTTTGCGAGTTGCTCGGATGTAAGAGTTCATTACTAAGTCATACTGGGCAGTAGAGCACATCTTGAGTCAGTAGCCTTAACCACTGCAGCAAATCCAGACGTCACAGAGGGACAGTGCGTATGAGGCTGCCTGGGACTAGCAAGGCCAACGGTGAAAGTCCACAGATACAAGGCGTTAGTGAGCTGAAAATGGTTGGGGATGGCGGTGAAAGGAATAAGGGGTGAAGCCGGCAGCCACGGGAGAAGGAGGCCAGGGAGGTCCGAGTGCCTTCCACAGAGCGGGCCCGACCATTCTCTGTGGACTGACTTGCTGCTGCCTCAGCAGAGGGAGGGCTGCATTTGACCCAGAACGGCAGCTCGCTGCACACTCTCACTGCCTGCTTTTGTAGACGTGGTTCTGCTGCCTTAGGACACAGACCCCCTCACCCTTTCCATCCCCACCCACTTTTGTTTGGTACAGGTCTTTGGTATATTTCCCGGCCTGCCCCAGATGTCACCCCTCCCTGCTAGTGAACCTCGTCACTCCTCCTGACCCCCCAGAGCCCTGAGTGGAACCGTTATTACTGTTGCAGCTTGCGTAGTATGCAACCCTCCCAGGCATCCCTGTCTCAGTAAGGGCAGGTGCTACAAGGGCGGGATTGGATACAGGAAGGTTCCATCCCTTTGGCTGTCAGGCAGAGGTCAAGCCAGGTGCATGCTCCGTTCACATCAGCACCTGTAGCTGCCCAGAGAGGGCCTCCCAGATGCAGGAGCCTGGAATTGCAAACAGGCAGGCGCCAGAATGTGAATAGTGGAGCTCTCACAGAGGCTGTGGGAAACACAGGGCAGACCCCCTGTCTTTGCCCTATGGGGAGGACTCAGGCTTCACAGAGCAACAGCAAGATGAGGAGGAGGATGGCTTGAGGCAGTGAGCTATGACTGTGCCACTCCAGCCTGAGCAACAGAGCATGACTCTGTCTCAAAAAATATATATATATAATTAAGATATTGGCTGGGCACAGTGGCTCACACATGTAATCCCACCACTTTGGGAGGCCGAGGTGGACAGATCACCTGAAGTCAGGAATTAGAGACCAGCCTGGCCAACAGAGTGAAACCTCATCTCTACTAAAAATACAAAAATGTAGGCCAGGTGCAGGGGCTCACACATGTAATCCCAGCACTTTGGGAGGCTGAGGCGGGCAGATCTCAAGGTCAGGAGATTGAGACCATCCTGGCTAATATGGTGAAACGCTGTCGCCACTAAAAAAGTACACAAAACAATTAGCCAGGTGTGGTGGTACACACATGTCGTCCCAGTGATTCAGGAGGCTGAGGCAGGAGAATCACTTGAACCCAGGAGGCAGAGGTTGCAGTGATCCGAGATGACTCCACTGCACTCCAGCCAACAAACAAAAAAACATGAACCAAGGTATCTGGATGTGATACCTGTGAATTGTGCCATGGCCCTGGTGATCCCCCTTCACCTGAAGCACCTTTCTTCTCATTCCTACATCAGTGATTCCTTTTCAACTTCAACACCCACCTGGTCAGCTCACACCTTTCCAGAAGCTCTCTCATTCCCCGCCATCCTCCCCTGTGCACCGTGTCCTTGCATCGGACATGGCACTCTCCACAGCTGACCTTGCCTGCCTCGCATCCTGGGGCTTCACCGCGTGGAACAGCCCCTGCCCGGATCAGTGTAGTGCGAGATAAATGTTGAGCAGAATTGAATCTGACATTGCTTATCTGTGGTCTCAGTTTCTGGTCAGGAATTTAATGTGTTGTTAGAAAGTGCACTTGGTTTATAAAGGTATGTCTTGGATTCACTAGATTGTAAAGCTTTAGAGGAAATTGTGGCCAGATGTGGTGGCTGACACCTCAAATCCCAGCAGTTTGGGAGGTTGAGTCAGGAGGATCACTTGAGTCCAGGAGTTTGAGACCAGCCTGGGCAACACAGTGAGACCCCATCTCAAACAAACAAATAAATAATTTTTTCAACTTTAAAAAAGAATGGGTCAGGCGTGGTGGCCCACATCTGTAATCCTAGAACTTTGGGAGGCAAAGGCAGTCTGATGACTTGAGCCCAGGTGTTTGACACCTGCCTGGGCACAAGAAAAGACAAAAATTAGCCAATGTGGTAGCACATGCCTGTAGTCCCAGCTATTCGGGAGGCTGAGGTGGGAGGGTCACTTGAGCCTGGAAGGTCAAGGCCTCAGTGAGCCAGCATCATGCCACTGCACTCCAGCCTAGGTGACAAAGCGACCCTGTCTAAAAAAAAAGAAAAAGAAAAAAAAGACTGAAATTTTGCTTTTCCCACATTGCCTAATATAATTTTGCTCAGAATAACCAGCTCACAATTTTCACAGCTCAGTAATACACACCTGAAGTAGTCCCTGAGAAAACTAGATTCTCAGGTAAAGCAAGACCTTAACAGATGTACAGGTGGAATGCAGGGTGTATATTTTAAGTCTTACTTCTCTGTGTGGTTATTTTTAAGCTTACAGGGATCTTCAGACCAGGGAAGACATACGGAATGCAGCATGGCACAAACACGGCTGGGAGGAATTGGTATATTACACAGGTAATCTCCTAATGGCCACCAATATTCTTTTTGTCTTACTGTTTCAATTGTGTTCTTTCATCCTGACACTAATAGGTGGCTTTTTGCGGGGGCGGGGGTGGGGATAGAGTCTTGCTCTGTCACCCAGGCTGAGTGCAGTGGCACGATCTCAGCTCACTGCAACCTCTGCCTCCTGGGTTCAAGCGATTCTCCAGCTTCAGCCTCCTGAGTAGCTAGAATTACAGGCGCATGCCATGACTGATTTTTGTATTTTTAGTAGAGATAGGGTTTCATCATGTTGGTCAGGCTGGTCTCAAACTCCTGACTTCGTGATCTGTCCGCCTAAGCCTCCCAAAGTGCTGGGATTACAGGCGTGAGCCACCATATCCAGCCCTGGGTGGCTTTTTTAATAGTATGTTGCTAGGATAGGGAGTCATCAGGTGGTGGGGACGGGAGATAGTAAATTTTTCTCTAATACTTACAAGACTTTTTTTCAACACAGCAGAATATTCTTTTTTTTCTTTTTTTGAGATAGAACTCGTTTTTTCTTTTCCTTTTTTTGATGGGGTTGGGGAGATAGAGTCTTACTCTGTCACCCAGGCTGGAATGCAGTGGCATGACCTCAGCTCACTGCAACCTCTGCCTCCCAAGTTCAAGCAACTCTCCTACCTCAGCCTCCCGAGTAGCTGGGACTACAGGCGCCTGCTACACTGCGCCCGGCTAATTTTTGTATTTTTAGTGAGCTGGAATTTCACCATATTGGCCAGGCTGGTGTCAAACTCCTGACCTTGTGATCCACCCGCCTCGGCCTCACAGAGTGCTGGGATTACAGGCATGCGCCACTGCTCATTCTTTCAAATGTGTATGTCGTCTGGTACAGTTTTTAGACCCTGGGATGTTTTAAATATTATGTAAGTACCTTTTTTTGTAGATTTCTATATTCTCTGAAAACTTATTACACAAATACAATTTTTTTCTAAGCTTTCCTTTTCCATCAAAATTGTTAGTACCCCAAACCAGAAGTTAATACATGAATTAAAGAGTGATTTTGAAATTACATAAACTTCCAATATGTACAATATGTATACATGGGTACATAGACATGTATGTGCACATGCATAAATATATGCATATTATAAAACCCTGTTTGCTTGATTTTTTTATTTTTTTGAGACAGAGTCTCACTCTGTCACCAGGCGCCAGGCTGGAGTGCAGTGGCGTGATCTCGGCTCACTGCAACCTCCGCCTCCTGGGTTCAAGCAATTCTCCTGCCTCAGCCTCCCGAGTAGCTGGGACTACAGGTGCACACCACCACACCCAGCTAATTTTTGTATTTTTTTTAGTAGAGACCGGGTTTCACCATGTTGACCAGGATGGTCTCGATCTCTTGACCTTGTCATCCGCCTGCCTCGGCCTCCCAAAGTGCTGGGATTACAGGCATGAGCCACCGCGTCCGGCTGTTTGCTTGATTTTTATAAGAAAACCATTGGGCTGAATGTAACCGAGTGATGTCGGTAGAGGTAATCAGTACTCGCCATGTTGCATGGCAAGTATATTTCAGGCTGGGTGCAGTGGCTCATGCCTGTAATCCCAGCACTTTGAGAGGCCGAGGTGGGCAGATCATCTGAGGTCAAGAATACAAGACCAGCCTAGCCAACATGATAAAACCTGTCTCCACTTTGGAGGCTGAAGCAGGAGAATAGCTTGAACCTCGGAGGTGGACATCGTACCACTGCATTCCAGCCTGGGCGACAGAGCGAGACTCTATCTAAAAAAAAAAAAAAAAAAAAAAGTATATTTCAGCCCATATACTACCAAGAAAAAAAAATAAGAGTAATTTGTCCTAGAAAGTAGATATCTTGTCTTTCAGTTCAAGAGATTATATAACATGTTAAAATTATACAGTTGTATGTGATTTTGCTGCTTACCCAGAGAACATTTGAGAAATCACTATTTTTCCTCACAATATGGACTTTCCCCACCTCCCACAAATAAATCTCCAGGTAGGATATGTTGTAATTTCAGTGGCATCTTGTTGGATGCCAGCGGATATGGCGTTCGCGTGTGTGTTTCTGCCCTTGAGATCAGTCCTGGGTGTTGTGATGTCCTCTTGTCTTCAAGCAGCACATCTGTGGATGTTCCCAGCTCTCTGTCTGTTAGTGTCATTCACCGTGATGTGTTTAGAAAAGAGCACGCACGGTGACCCTCACCCTGTTTTCAGTCCCACTCATTCAGGAAATGGAATCCAGGATCATGATCCCACTGAAGACCTCGCCCCTCCAGTAAAGCTGTAGCGTTTGTGTGTGCCTACATACATTTCTGTGACAAGGATTTGTCATAAATTATTTAATTGTATATCAAGTGAAAAAAGAAACACCGAGGTTTAAGCTGCCGTCTGTAGCTTGTGAGAGACCTCTTTTCTTTAAAATTTACATAATCACAAGAAAGGCAACAATTACAGTTGGACTGATGTGACAGTGCCCTGTCGGCCTCTTTGAAATATCCCCGTGTTGTCCAGTATACCTTGTAACCCTTAGCCACTCTTTCCACCCTCCAGAAGGGGTCCAGATTGAAATCTGAATTATCTCTAAAATAAGATTCCAACCATGAAAAAAATTAGCCATTTCTTTACTAAAAAAAAAATCTGCTTTATAATTACAGGTTTTTAGACAAATTTCTTGTATCAGGAAGAAATACAAATTTTGTCATGTTTCTTGTGCAGTTTTTCTGAGTCTTTGAGGAGGAACAAGTTACAAGTATACCCAATAACTGAAAATGTGTTAATTCACTCTCATTTGTAATCAGTCCACGTAGTAGACAGTGTGTTTCCCAAGCTGGGCAATATACATTTAATCAGTAAATCAGTTGCACATTATGTACTGTGATGTTTCCAAGTGAGAGACAAAAACAGCGGCTTGAAACTTGTGTATCACATGTGATTTTGAAATGAACACCTTGAATAGCACTAATTTTTATTTGTGATATTTTTCTATAACAAAACAAGTAGCACTAGGAAAAGAGGCTTTATTTTGTAAATGGTCATTTGTGACCTCAGACACTCTCTGTTTAATATTTTAATAAGCTCACAGCAGATACTTCAAGATCATGGATGAGGGGTGCTGCATGTTGAGATTCAAATTGGCATAGAGCTGCATACTTTTTGTCTAGCTGTTTGATTTCATTTTTTAATGTAGTGTGCCAATTTTGTGACTGTTATCATGTGAAAGTCCTGCTGAAATGAACAATTATGTCTGCTCCACAATCAAGAATGTACATGTAAAGTGTGAATAAATCTCATATCCAATGTCAGACTTTTACATGTGAATGATTTTCTCCAAGAACATAGAAAAGTCAATAAAATACTCTTAATTTTCACATATCACATGTTTGGACTCTTTTTTTAAAATTTGTGCTGAGAATGACAGATATGTGCTGTGAATGATCCTGTCACTCCTGCAAAAGAGCTTGTCACAAAGGATTGAAGGACGTGAGGAAGTCAGCTGGCTTCTGGGGAAAATCCCTCCGTAGGAACAAATTACCAGGCCCTGGGCAAGGTCACGCCTGGTGTGTGCTGAGGATAGCAGAAGGCACCGTGGCGGAAGCAGACGCAAGGGAGACCGTGCTGGGACGCCAGCTCAGAGGTCACAGGGCTGGATCCGTTGAGTGTTAGAGACCATTAGAAAGATCCTAGTTGCTGGGCCCCGTGGCTCACACTGGTGATTCCAACACTCTGGGAGGCCAAGGCCAGAAGGTCCCTCGAGCGCAGGAGTTCGAGACCAGCCTGGGCAACATGAGTGAAACTCGTCTCTACAAAAAATCGAAGAATTAGCTGGGCATGGTGGCATGTGCCTATAGTCCCAGCTACTCAGGAGGCTGAGCGGGGAGGATTGCTTGAGCCCAGGAATTTGAGACTGTCATGAGCTGTGATCGCGCCACTGCACTACAGTTTGGGCAACAGAGCTAGACTATCTCAAAAAATAATAATAAGGCCGGGCACAGTGGCTCACACCTGTAATCCCAGCACTTTGGGAGGCCAAGACAAGCAGATCACTTGAGGCCAGAAATTTCAGACCAGCGTAGCCAATATGGCAAAATGCAGTCTCTGCTAAAAACACAGAAATTAGCCGGGTGTGGCACACATCTGTAATCCCAGCTACTCCGGAGGGTGAGGCGGGACAATTGCTAAACCTGGGAGGCAGAGGTTGCAGTGAGCCAAGAATGTGGCACTGCACTCCAGGCTGGGCGACAGAGCGAGACTCCGTGTGCAAACAAAAGGTAATGAAAGGCCTTGGCTTTTACTCTAAGTGAGGAGATGAGAGATGAGATCCGCTAGAGGTTTGAAAGCAGAGGATAGGCACAATCTGACTAACATTTTCAATAGTAACTTGGATAAGGTGTAGCAGTAAAAGTCGGCAGAATGGCCAGATTCTAAATATGTTTTGATTGCAGAGCTAACGTGAATCCCTGAACAAGTGATTGTGGAATGTGAGTGAAAGAGAAAAAGTGACTTCAGTTTTGGCCTGAGCACCTGGAAGGCTGGGGAAGGTGGAACAGATCTGAGGGAATGAAGATCAGAAATTCTGTTCTACTCGTGGAGTTAGAGATGTCTCTGCACAGATCCAGGTGGAGATGGCAGGTGGGTCTTGGTTATGAGTCTGGAATTAAGAGAGCCTTCTGGCCTGGAGATAACACATTTGCAAATTGTCCACATAAGTTAAAGTGAGGCGGCTGGGCGTGGTGGCTCACACCTGTAATCCCAACACTTTGCGAGGCCGCGGTGGAAGGATCACCTGAGGTCAGGAGTTTAAAAACAGCCTGGCCAACATGGTGAAACCCCATCTCTACTAAAAATACAGAAATTAGATGGGCATGGTGGCAGGCGCCTGTAATCCCAGCTACTCAAGAGGCTGAGGCAGGAGAATCGCTTGAGCCTGGGAGGCGGAGGTTGCAGTGAGCCGAGATCATGCCACTACACTCCAGGCTGGGTGACAGAGCAAATTTCCATCTCAAAAAAAAAAAAAAAAAGGTGACTGAGCCATGCTTCTGAAAGGAGAAGGTCCAACTTCAAAGGAATCCCAATTTTTTTATTTTAAGATGGGGTTTCACCATGTTGGTCAGGCTGGTCTTGAACTCCCGACCTCAGGTGATCCGCCCGCCTTGGCCTCCAAAATGCTTGGATTACAGGCGTGAGCCAGCACGCCCTGCCAGGAATCCCAATTTCTAAGGGATGTCAAGGCAATGTAAAGTTATAAGAATTCACTATAGCTTGGGCATGGGGGCTCATGCCTGAAATCTTAGTGCTTTGGGAGGCTGAGGTGGGGGGATTGCTTGAGGCCAGGAGTTTGAGATCAGCCTGGACAAGATAGCAAGACCCCGTCTCTACCAAAAATACAAAAATTAGCTGGATATGGTGGCACTTGCCTGTAGTCCCAGCTACTCGAGAAGCTGAGGCAGAAGCATCCCTTAAGGCCACGAGTTGGTGCTGCAGTGAGCTATGATCGCACCACTGCACGCCAGCCTTGGAGACAGCGTGAGAGCCTGTCTCTAAAAAATAAGAATTCACTACAGGCCACCCCTTGGTGCCTTGGCATCATACTTTAAACCTAAAGCAGCTGTAGTTGAAGTGGTGGAGTCTATTGTCAGCAAAGGGAAGGAGGCTGCGTGGGGACAGATGGTGGTGGAAAGCCAGTGGGTGGTAATAGGAAAACACGGGGGAGTGGATGGTCCTCTCGTCAGCGGGTTCAGGGGGTGAATGATACAGAGTCGGTGCCTCCTGGGAAAAGTAGTCATGAATTTTAGCAACTTGTATCAGAGTTCCCCATAGGTATGGGAGTGTGGGGTGTGTATCTGAGCAGAGAGCAGAAGTATAGCAGGATCATAGGCCAAGCAGTGAGTTCAGGAAGAAACGCAAATCATGTTCTGTCTCTGTTTGTGTCTTAGGAGAGAGGGTCTGTGGGCTCATCCATCCGTGGGGGAACCTCCGTGGCTGGAGGGTTAGTGTAAAGGGTGACGTCATCGCCAACGTGAAGGTCTTAGGTTGGGGTGATGCTGTCTGAGGTTGATGTCATCTCCAGTGGTGAGATTTGGGGCCGGGGTGGCATCATCTGGGATACGAGGCTGGAGCACCCCTTTCTTTTCTTTTCTTTTCTTAGACGGAGTTTTGCTCTTTGTTGCCCAGGCTGGAGTGCAGTGGCATGATCTTGGCTCACTGTAACCTCTACCCTCCAGGTTCAAGCGTTTCTCCTGTCTCAGCCTCCTGAGAAGCTGGGATTACAGGCACCCACCACCATGCCCAGCTAAGTTTGTATTTTTAGTAGAGACAGGGTTTCACCATGTTGGTCAGGCTGGACTAGAACTCCTGACTTCAGGTGATCTGCCTGCCACGGCCTCCCAGAGTGCTGGGATTTCAGGCATCAGCCACCACGCCCGGCCTGGAGTACCCTTATCAAGTGGGCACCCACTCGAGTGGATGTGGCCTCAGGATTTATCACTGGTTGAAGCGCTGGTCTATTGGAGGGTTTGGGCCTCCAACCATAAACCGGTAGCAGCAGCACCCATGCCAGTAGGAATAAGACCAACAGTCGGCCATGCGTGGTAGCTCACGCCTATAATCCAAACACTATGGGAGGCGGAGGTGGGTGGATCACTTGCAGTCAGGAGTTTAAAACCAGCCTGGCCAACGTGGTGAAACCCCATCTCTATTAGCTGGGCGTGGTGGTGCACGCCTGTAACCCCAGCCACCTGGGAGGCTGAGGTGGGAGAATTGCTTGAACCCGGGAGGCAGAGGTTGCAGTGAGCCGAGATCGCGCCACTGCACTCCGGCCTGGGCAACAGAGTGAGACTCCATCTCAAAAAAAAGAAAAGAAGAAAAGAGAAAGAGGAGGAAGATTTTTAACTCAGTGTCTCTGGGAAGCAGCCTCCCTCTGGGACAGCCCACACTGCAAGACAATCAGTTACTTTCTCTCCTTTTAGTTTTCTGTAAGTAAAATCTTCAGAATGGCTTGTGTTTCTAGGTGACTAAAACTGTACATCTATATTTTTTTCTTGTCTTTCTTTGGACGTTTACCTGACAGCTTCCGCTGACACCAAGTAGCTGTTTTGTTTTGTTTTTGAGACAGGGTCTTGCTTTGTCACTCAGACTGGAGTGCAATGGCACGACCTCAGCTCACTGCAGCCTCCACCTCCTAGGCTCAGCGACCCTCCCTCCTCAGACTCTTGTGTAGCTGGGACTACAGTGTATGCACCATGCCCAGTTAATTTTTAAATTTTCTGTAGACACAGGGTTTCACTATGTTGCCCAAGCTGGTCTCAAAGTCCTGGGCTCAAGCAATCCTCCTGCCTGGGCCTCCCAAAGTGCTGAAATTATAGGCATTAGCCACTGCGCTTGGCCACCCATTGCTTTAATTTACGGTCTTTAAGATGGACAGCACCCCTCCAATGATTTGGAGAGACCCAAAATGGAAATAAAGAGTTTACCACTGTGCTACAGCTGGCCTAAAGTTAGAGCCTGAACAACACTATTTTACAAAAGATAAAGTTGTGTTTTAAAATAAGTTGTAACGGCTGCCCCATTCTCCTCACAATAACTGCTGGCCTTGGCTTCTGTAAATAAAACTGCTAGCCTTTCTCTGCAAAGGCTGCATACCTTCCTTATCAGTAACTGCCAAAATTACTGGCCTTTACTTACCGGTAGTGACTAGACTAAACAGCCCAAGCTAATTCCATCATGGCCCCTGTGCCCTGTAATAAATAACTAAGATCTGTTATTTCTACTACAACCCAGATGATTTGCAAACTAAGACTTATCTTAACTTCTGTAAGCCACTTAAGTAACAGTCGAAGTGACAATATATCCACAATGTGTCCTCTAGTCCTTGGAATGTCCGGAGACCCGCACCCTTCTCTCTGCCCGGGAGATGATTTACGGAATCCCCTAAATGTTTGAATCCTTTCACCCTCACCCCTGCCCCTCACCCTCATCTCCGCCCAGAAAGTGATTTACAGAATTCACTAGCCCTCGGAATGTCTGAAGCTCCTCACCCCCACCCCCGCCACATACCCTTACCCGGGAGAAAGGTATAAAATGTATTGACACCCTCCCTCCGGGGCCACGGGTTGGAAAGATGTGAGTCCTCCGTGGTCGCAGGCAATAAAGATCCTGCAATTTGGCCTACTTTTGTCTTGGTGTTAACTTTCTATGCTCGGTTCAGTACAACACTCCTCCTACTGCCTGTAAGGTATAGAGTCTGGGCATCCTGGTAGCCTGAGATGCCTTGGCCGTTTTGGCCCTCCCTGGCTCCTGCTGGGGTACAGGAGCTGAGGAGCCCTGGAGGTAGTTGCCACAGGGAGTCCCACACATGGTGGTAGTCCTGAGGAGGGCTCAATAGGGTATGGGGTACAGGCCTGACAGAGCTGAGGCTTATTCCTCAGGGAAAAGAAAAGTTGCACATAGGGGACCTCAAACCATTTACATTCACTTTCACAATACAGGTCTAATTGTAGAAGAGTGTCATAATCTATACTTCCTTTGGAGGCCAGGTTTTTCCACTCGGCAGGGGGTAATTTGGCCATGCTGTTCAGCAGAGAAAATGAGCCCCTTCTTTTTCAAAGATCATGTGTAAAACTGGTCCCAATTATCCAGTATACATTTTAATGCAGACTTGAGCTAGGGAAGATTAGCACCCATTTGAAATTGAACACAAGGAATGCCAGCATCTCCGATCATTTAATTACAGCTGCTCGACCTGAGGCATTCCTCAGGTAAAGGTACTGGAAATGGAGCGTCCTGCAGTCAGTACCTTGACATTTCTGTGTGTCCAAGATGCGTGATCATCTTTTTAAGTGGGGCCTCCCATGTGCTGGATTCGAATCATGCCTACCAGCGTCATGGGAACTAACGCTCACTGTCTGCATACATTTAGTGATCACCATAAAGACATGTGAACTGCTGGGATGGGTGGTTCATACAAGCACATCCTTGAACTAGGCCAGTGAGGCTCAAAACATAAGTACCAATATTCCCTAGCCAAAGTCCAATTTACACAGGCCAGATTTTAAAACTGCCCCAGAAGGATAAACTTCTAGGGAGGGGCCATTAGAGCACACAATTCAAAGAAGGCAGGCCTCATGGCTGAGGTTGGAATAATACCCTCAGGACCCAGGCCTCCTCCCGGAACCCATTTTCCATTGCAGGAAAATGCCCTTAGGAATGTGAGGCCTGCCATTGACTATTTGGGTCCTGGAGCAGGTTTAACTATGATTTTGTAGATGGAAAAGTTCTGCTGGAGAGAGAGAGCCAATCTAAGCAAGAGAAGTTATACACTCAAAACCCAAAGTCCCATAGCCTTCGGCTTCCGAATTTTCCAAAAGACTCCCCTAATTTAAGACTGGCTCCACCAAGAACTAGAACCAGTAACTTTGCAGCTGCCAGCCCTAGGCCGTAACCCCTTCACCATCTTCACTGCTCCTGTCAAAATAAGGCAGAAAGTTTTCTTAAGCCATATCTGAATGAGAATGCAGCACCCTGAGGCGGTGCTGGCTCCTAGAATTTGAATCTGGGTGTCCGCCCAAAAACCTGGCAGGGACCCACAGCCAGTGGCTGTTTTTTTTCTTCCTGCCGCTGTCTTGGCGTCTTCTCACAGTGCGCTGAGAGGAAAAAACTGCTTGCCGGTGTGATTTTAAAAGCTGGCTGGTCCGGCCGGGTGCAGTGGCTCAGGCCCGTAATCCCAGCACTTTGGGAAGCTGAGGCGGGTGGATCACGAGGTCAGGAGTTTAAGACCAACCTGGCAAAGATGGTGAAACCCCGTCTCTACTAAAAATACAAAATTCAGCCGGGTATGGTGGTGCGTGCCTGTAATCTCAGCTACTCAGGAGGCTGAGGCAGGGAATCGCTTGAACCCGGGAGGCAGAGGTTGCAGTGAGCCGAGATTGTGCCACTGCACTCCAGCCTGGGCAAGAGAGCAAGACTCTGTTTCAAAAAAAAAAAAAAAAAACTGCTGGCTGGGCCGGCTGTGAGTCCCGGGAATCGTGCCCCAACCCCTTGCAGCATTCCGTTCTGCCAAGTTGACCCGCCAGAACCACGTGCACGCTTGGGCCACTCGCCGAGCCGCTGCGTGCCCTGACTGCTGCCCACACAGGGACACGCGGCTTGTAGGTGACGGCCTCACGGGAGTCTTTTCACACTACCAACAACCGGGATGTCGGAGCGGCTCGGCTTGCCCCTCCCCTGCAGCGTCCCTGTTCGCCGTGATGCGGGGACCATGTGCACACCCTGGGCCCGCTTTCCTCACGGCTGCCTCCCTCTGGGGAACGTGGGAGAACCCTGCCAGAACCATGCACCAGGCCCCGCGCTCCCGGATCCCATGCAGGCTCCCGTTTCACACAGGCTCGGGCTATACCTCGCCCCCTTCCCGCTGTTTTACTCAGGCCTGCAGCGCCAGAGACCGCGGCCGCGGCGCGCGCCTGGTTCCGCCCCCGGGCTGAGCCGCGGTTTCCCCAGTCCCAGTTACCGCCGGCAAGGAGCGAAAGGCCCGGGGAGCGCTCGCCCGCTCTGCTCCGCGGGCAGTTTACGGCCAGACGTCTGAACTGCAGACGCCGTCTCACTGCCCGGCTCCTGCAGGGTTTTGCCCAGAGACGCGGCAGAGAGAGAGAGAGAGAGAGAGAGAGAGAGAGAGAGAGAGAGAGGAGAGAGAGGAGAGACGGGGAGGAGAGAGAGAGAGAGAGAGAGAGAGAAAGTAGACTTAACTTTCCCATTGAAGACGTTTGTTTTATCACTTGTCCTTCCTGTAAGCCTTGATCCTTTTTCTGTTAGTGTTAGGTTTTCAACTCCTTCCAAAAAATAAAAGTTCTGCAGATACACTGGATTTTGATCTTGAATATTTTCAAAACAAAGTGTGCTGCTATGCCTGTTAACTTACTTTCAATATTGTCCTAATTGAGTAATTGTTGGTGAATTGATTACATTTCCCGTTCTCAGTAAAGCAGAAATCTGCTATCTTGTGTTACATCTTGAAACATAATTTTCCTGGGGATATAGCTCTGTGTCTGTCAAAACAAAAAGCATGTAAACTTTTCGAGTCTATAAACTTAGTGACTGAACGAAAAATTCTCAAGAAAATAAATGGTAACCAAAAGTTGATAAAAATTTTATGGAAAAGGCAGGGGAGAGGGTTTAAAAATTAGCATAGAGTTTTAGTGGGAAAATGATTTTGTTTCACCGGTCACAAGTATGTTTTTAATGCTGCTGACTTAATGTGTTTGAGAAAAGCAGCAAGACATGCACTGATACTGTTGAAATAACAAAAAAATGAACACAGTTTTTGTGGAGATGATTAATATAATGATGGCCTTCCTGTCACATAAGGCTACCAACTGACTCGTTTCAAGTTTAGAGGTTAGGATATGTATTGGTTCTGAATTAACTACAGTTAAGGTGTGTTTAGTGAAGTGCTAATTAGTGAAAAGCCTCAATGTTGTCTTGAATTTGTCCCTAAATCTTGCCAAGGGAAGAAAGTTTTCATGCTTCAACTGTTGACTTTGGGAGGTTTTTGTTCCACCTCAAGTGCTTGGTAAATAATATATTGCCATTTTAATTAAATAGCTGGATTTTAATCTCTTTGATAGGTTCATCTTATTTTTATACTGGCCATATAAACTATGTGCTTATTAGTGTGTAGCTTGTGAACCATATGTATAAAAAACAATAAATGTTATTATTGCTGTTGTTATTGTCATTTTAGAAGTGGAAGAGATTATTAATCTAGTTCTCTTATTTCAGTAACAAGAAGCAATTGTGCTTTTTAAATTTTCAATTTTATAATAATGTTCATGTAATAATTCAGTGTCCACCTGTGAAACCCTTGCCTGAATATCCATGTGATTTGTTGCTCACGAACTTTTCATATGCCCTGTTTGTTGTACTCATTTTGACATTTCATATTCTGTTTTGTGTGTGATACTTTGGTGACCTTATTTGCGAAATGGGAGAACTGCATTAAATAATCTCTTCTAGTTCTAAAATGATAATAATAACAATTATAACGATAACAATAGTAATGGCAACATTTATTGAGTACCTTGGATGTTCCAGGCATTATAAGTTGCTTTGGACTTTTTTTTTTTTTTTTTGAGATGAAGTCTCGCTCTTGTCACCCAGACTGGAATGCAATGGTGGGATGTCGGCTCATTGCAACCTCCGCCTCCCAGGTTCAAGCGATTATCGTGCCTCAGCCTCCCCAGTAGCTGGGATTACAGGCGCTTGCCACCATGCCCAGCTAATTTTTGTATTTTTAGTAGAGACAGGGTTTCACCATGTTGGCCAGGCTGGTCTCAAACTCCTGACCTTGGACGATCTGCCCACCTTGGCCTCCCAAAGTGCTGGGATTACAGGCATGAGCTACTGCACCTGGATGCTTTGGACTTATTTTTACAAGAGAGTTGCAAAGTAGGTATTATTCCCATTTTATAAATGAGATCTAGAGTCTAGAAGAAGGTAAAAATTAGTGTCATACAGTGAGTAGGTGGTGAAGCCAGGATTTAAATTGAGGTCGGCTGATTCGAGAGCCTTTACCACTCTACACTGCTGTCCTTTCACTTTATGTATTTTTTATGGGTTTATGTTAAGCTCCTTCTACCCACCTGTCCCAATAGATTATAAATTCTGTCAGTGCATGCTGCTAAATTTCTTGAGTATACAGGATAATTCAATCATCCCTCTATATCTGTGGGTCCTGCATCTGTAGATTCAACCAACCACACATTGAAATAATTTGGAAAAAAGTTGCATCTAGGCCAGGCACAGTGGCTCATGCCTGTAATCCCAGCACTTTAGGAGGCCAAGGCAGGTGGGTCACCTGAGGTCACAAGTTTGAGACCAGCCTGGCCAACATGGCTAAATGCCATCTCTAATAAAAATTGAAAAATACAAAAATTAGCTGGGCATGGTAGCGTGTGCCTGTAATCCCATCTACTGGGGAGGCTGAGGCAGGAGAATCACCTGAACCTTGGAGGCAGAGGTTGCAGTGAGTCATGCCACTGCACTCCAACCTGGGCAACAGAGCAAGACTCTGTCTCAAAAAAGAAAAAAAAAGAAGTTGCATGTATATTGAACATGTGTAGACATTTTTCTTTTTGTTATTTCCTGAACAGTATAATATAACTATTTGTATCGTATTTATATTATATTATTATAAGTAATCCAAAAATGAATTTTAAAGCATATAAGAGGATGTGCATAGGTTATATGCAAATAGGATACTATGTTGTTTTGTATCAGAAACTTTGTATCCATGATTTAGGTGTCCTGGAACCAATTCCCCACAGGTACAAAGGGATGACTGTATTCAAATGTTTTACTTGAATGCTGAAATTAGGAGACTCCATAATAGATTATTTATGATGAACCCATTCTCACTCTTCCTTTTTTTTTCTTTTTGAGACTAAGCCTTGCTCTGTGGCCCAGGCTGGAGTGCAGTGGCACGATCTTGGCCCATTGCAGCCTCTGCCTTCTGGGTTCAAGCAATTCTCCTTTCCTTAGCCTGTCTAGCTCGGCTTATAGGTGCCTGCCATCATGCCCAGCTAATTTTTATATTTTTAGTAGAGATGAGGTTTCACCATGTTGGCCAGACTGGTTTCAAACTCCTGACCTCAGGTGATCCACCTGCCTTGGCCTCCGAAAGTACTGGGATTACAGGCGTGAGCCACCTCGCCCAGCTACCATTCTCACTCTTCGAACTTTCGGAAATCTTGCTTTCAAACTCCTGTTTATGTAATTAAATTTAATGTTGACTCACTCAAGATCTTCCACTTGAAAAAACTTTTTAAGACAGTGAGCGTATGAAGTTTTAATTACTTTGCACTAATCGGAAAACAGAGGAATTAGAAATACGGTGAGATAAATATGGAGTAGCTTTAAAACGATTTGGCATCAGTCTGAAAAGTAATTTTTTTAAAAAATTTTATTTTACATTTTATTTAACAAATGTTATACTTACAACTATACAGTAACTCCTAGAACAAAGACAAAATCAAATTTTGTTTTGGTGACAGTTTTCTGATAAGATTAACAGAGCACAATGGACAGGTCCTCCATTTGACTTTCAAGGAACAATCATAAAACAATCCCAAAGTGCTTGGCATTTCAGGCATTAGCCACTGTGCCCAGCATGCCTTTACAGTTTTAAAATGATTTGTCCCACTTCCTGGTACTACTTAAACCATTCCGTTGATTAACCAGGGTAATTTAGTATCAATGAAGCACTAGTAATCCTTAAAGAGTGACTGACAGGACTACATGTCAACAAGACTAAGGTTAAACCTTATCAAAACTTCATAAAAAGAATATTATGATGTCAATGTCCATGTTCCTCTATAAAATGGGTCAATTTTCTTTCTTTTTTTTATTTTTGGAGATGTAGTTGCACTCTGTCACCCAGGCTGGATTGCAATGACACGGTCTCAGCTCACTGCAACCTCCATCTCCAGGGTTCAAGCAATTCTCTTGCCTCAGCCTCCCAAGTAGCTGGGATTACAGGGACCCGACACCACACCTGGCTAATTTTTTGAATTTTTAGTAGAGACGGGGTTTCACCATGTTGGCCAGGCTGGTCTCAAAGTCCTGACCTTATGATGCACCTGCCTCGGCCTCCCAAAGTGCTGGGATTTCAGGGGTAAGCCAACACACCCGGCTAAAATGGGTCAATTTTCAAAAGGGGGAAGGAGGCAGGGGAATGAGTGACAAAATTGGTCCAGCTCTGCTTTCATCTCATTCTGTTCAGTTTCTGTAATGGGTGGATCCGCTAGAATTTCAGTTTTTTTTGTTGCTAGCATCTCGGATGTGTCTGTCCATGTTTAAGGAACCTTTTGCTGGGTGGCACTGCTTTAATTGCTACTGGGGTAGCTACATTTGAGTTGTATTTTGGTAAAAGCTGGAGAATATCTTCTGGAATTTTAGTTACTTCTGGAGGTGTTGGTGTTCTGAGAAGATTCTCGTAAGAAGAAATTGTAGGTGAAGAGAGATCTGTTAAATTCTCAAAGCATGTGTCTGAATTTAAAACCAACGAAGTACA